>ML780644.1:710404-729886 GCA_009831015.1 Picea engelmannii | reverse complement strand
TGTGGCACGTCACATGGATCCTCATGGTTGAGGAGAAATGAATTTTTGAAGATGACAAAGTGAATTGAAAAAGGAAGTACATGTAGGCCCTGAAAATAATTAAAGAAAATAATTACAAAATAAGAAAGTGTCAGGTTGGACCTTATGTTAAAAGGAAGTGACATAAATGGTATAAATAAATATCATTATACATTCATTTGATACAAGTCGAATTTCAGAAGGAAGAAGAAGTAAAACAAGGATGGATTTCAAGGGAGGATGAAGTCTTTTGGTGATGTGTTCTAAGGTATGTTATTTTCAGGTCATCTTACCATTTTTGCTATAATTTTTTTTTTAGAATGAGTCAGATGGTGAAATCTTTATGGAATTGAGAATACATATCAAGGTACCTTTGGTAAAAATTTCAGCTCTTTATTCGCTATAATTATGGAGATACACTCTATGGAATATAGGGTTTGTGACCAATCCTGAAACTAGCCAATAAACAGGTGTTCCGGGTAAAAAAGTCATAACTTTTTCATACAGAATCCAAATGTAGTGGGACCACTTCCATTGTAAATAGTACGGACTGTAGTTTCTTGTGTGCAAGTTTCAGAATCAGATGTTAAATATTGAGCGCGGGGCATGCTGTCCAAGTTGGGTCTTATGAACGGGCCAGAATTGAATAAAGTTTTATTATCTCTCATATATTCTTGGGTGGAAGGAAGGAGCAAGGATAGAGAGTTCAAATATATCTTGATATTGGAGGATTGTATCTTCCTCTTGGAGGTTTATCCCTCCCTTTACATTTGGAAGCTATAGCTACCTTTGGAAGTCATTACTTCCCTTGAACAAAAACTATTGATTATTTCTCATATATATTGTGCATGGTGTATTGTGGTGTATTGGTGTAACTCTTATACTATTGTTCATTTCTCATTGGATATAATTGAATGGTTTAAGTATAAGTTGGAAAAGGTTTTTAAATTTTACTTGTTACCGATTCACCCCCCTCTCAGTATCAACAAAAATAACCATGTAGCTGCTTCGACCAGTCCCTGCTTAAAAATAGACCATACACTTCTGGAATATCCACAACAATTATATCAATAACTTGATGAACCTTGGGGTTAGACGATAATATAATAAGCACATTCTTCAATTCGCCTATAACTTTAAAATTTGTCCGATCAAGTTGTATGATTTTTAAAGTAGAGGGTTCAACTTCAACGTTAATCTTTTGGAAAATAGACCAAGGCATCACATTGGATGAAGCTCCTGAGTCTACCATAAAATTGTGCACGTTTCTATTAAATATTTTGAAGGTTAACAAAAATGGACGTACATTTTTGCGAGTACTAAGGGTGGTAGCTTGTGGATTTTTACTCGCAGTTTCTAAAGCTACTTTATCTACATTATTTACATTATTTACATTACTCACAGGAAGGCTCCCTTTATCTTGAGGATCATGATTTTTTTTAGTGGAAGTCTTCTGGGGAACTTTGTTCTGCACAACCTTGTTACCACTTGAATTACCATTTTTGCCATTTTCTGAGATATTTTGTAACATTTTTTGAAGCAGAAATGGAAATTTCAATAACTCATAAACAAAAATGTTAGCTCTCAATTTTTTAAGATATTCAACTACATCATAATCTAAGTTGGGGTTCACATTACTCTGTTTAGTCTCAGTTGATTTAGATTTCTTTGGAGGTGAATTTGTAGTGTTTTTGGTAGAAGGTTTGTTTGTTGTCTTACTCCTGGTATTATAGGGATGTATTGTCTCAAAGTTAGCTTGAAAGATGCTATCCGAGAAGTGTCCAAAAATGTTTGGGGAAGACTCTTCTTCTTGAACTATCTCTTGTTCAACTACCTCCTCGGGAATCTTAGGAGGCATCAAGTTATCTTGGGCTTCTAGAATTGTTTGAAGGGCACATTACAAAATTTCTAGATTTAGGCCTTCGGTGGTTGGATTAGGTCGGTTGGTAGGAAAAGGCTTCTGAAATGGGGGTTTGTAAGGCCCTTTTCTTGAGGAAGCTTCTTCGGTCGTCCTTTTTAAGTCTATAACTTGATTTGACAGTTTTTGAACAACTGTAGTTAAGTTTTCTAAATCAGAGCTTTCAGGTTGTGTTTTACTTTGAGTGGGTCTGGGGAGGATTTTGATCTTCTTTTTGGAAGAAGAACTAGTCTCAGTTTTGTTTCTAGTAGAGTCTTTAAGACTAAGAATGTATTTTTCAATCTGGCTGGCCTCCTCGAAGGCTTCCAACAATGTGGCTTTCTTAGATCGTTTGACCCAAATAGCTACACTTTGATGCAAAGATTTAGTCTAGTATGCTATTATAAGACTCTTGGCAGGCATGGAATCCATAGGGATTCGATTTTTAAGTGTTAAGAATATTTTATTAAAGTCTTTAAATTTTTCTTTTGGGTTCATTCTTAAGCTAGAAAGGTCCATGACTAGGAATTCCAAAGGTTTACTGTCTTCGAACTTTTCCAAAAACCATGACTCGAACTTTTCCCAAGACACGATGGTATGGGGTTGTTGGGAAAAGTACCATGTGGATGCATTTCCCTCGAAAGTATAAGGGAACAACCTACAGAAAGCATCTTCATGTTTGACATTGTGAAGTCTTATGGATAACATAAACTTTTTAATGTGATCTTCAATGATCTGTTTTGAGTCAGGATCAAACTAGGGAAGCCATTTCTCTGGGTGTTTAGGTAAAGGATGTTGAGCTCCAGGTACAACTACGACATCCCGATCAAGCCAGGGTCTAGCATGGTTTTTTTGATTTTCCATTGGTGTAGTGGGTGTGGAAGGCTGAGAAGGGGAATCGCCTTCGTCAGAGGAATCTCCTCTATAAGAGGAAGGAGATGATGGAGGTGGTGAAGGGGGTATCGTAGATCCTCCTGCAGTAGGATTTAAGATTGGATCTGAAGGATTCACAGTGAGATCAACGCCTCTTAATTTTTCTTTGATATCAGAGAAGTCCAAAGGTTGGCCCCACAGATGGTTAGGTTGCCTCAAATGGGCTAAGGCACTATGTGTTTTAATAATAGATTGACGGACAATCTCTTGTATGTCACCACCTGTAGGATTAGGGGTAGCTGGCTTAACTATGATCTGTGGATTGTTGGTTGAAGTAGTTTCTATTTGAAGGGGAATATTATCATTTGAATGGATTATAGTCACTATAGGTGAGCGATTAGGTAGTGGAGGAGTCTTGTGACCGCCTCGTGCCATTAATTAAATTCAGGCCTCCTTCTAGCACCATTTGTTGATGGGCGAAATTAACCGTCCGTCAACTGGGAGAGTGGAACCGGTTCGGGGTTGTCTAATAACCCAATCCATTTGGGATGAACCACCCTGACGGGTTTATCGGCTCTGTTAGCCCATCTAATTCCTAAGAAAACAAAAAAATAAAAAACTACTCTAAACTAACTAATCTAACTAAAACTAGTTATTAAACAAACTAATAAACTAATCTAACTAAAAAAAGAAATAAAACAAACTAATAAACTAAACTAATTATTCTATATATACAATCTACTAACTAATACTATACTAACTCTAACTAATTAAATATCTAACTACTAATGAAAATATAACTTATTCACAAAATGTACAATATCTACAATTTACAAATTTGAATAAAACCTGAAAAACTCATTTATATTCTTCCCTAAGACAGAGAAAGATATTTTTTTGTTGATTTTATAATTTTATGAACATAAATAAAACAAAAACTAACTAAACTAAACAACTAATATACTAATTCTAACTACAAATCTAACTAAACATATATCTAACTAAACTACTAATATCATTCTAACAAATTAAATAACAAACTGACCTGGAGAAATGCTCCAGGTTTGTCCTGTGTATGATGATTGTCTTAGCTGATCGGAGGGAGGAAACCCACATTGAATTATCCAGGTGCTCCTTGTAAACAGAAAGTTGTAGTACTCTTACAATATAATTATAGGACAAACAAGACATAAAAATTACAACAATTTTATGATTTATAAATCTTTACAGTTAGATAAACCCGTATGTAAAGATCTATACTAAATGCTTCAATTAACGAAGAAGAGAAATATGTGATTCATTAACTGAAACAAAGTAATTGTTGTATTTTTTAAATAATGAAAGAAATCAGATATGGATAACACATTAATTAAATCATATCATTCTGCAATAGATTACGATAGATAAAGTAGTCTATAATCAAGTGCAAACGACATGCATAAACTTGAAACAAAAGATTGATATTATGAAAGAGAAAGTTGTAGCAAAACATCAACTCCTATCTCAGTTTGTATTAGAAATCCATAGCTTGGTTCTCCCACAAGTGAGGATGCCCCTTATTACAAAACATAATAAGTATTTAAAGACCTTCTACAGGGTAAAACAACCCTGTAGAAGTTATCAAACTGTTTATAGAAAATATGGGAAGTATCCCAAGTCTGACTAAACTAAGAACCTAAAATAAAACTAAAACACACAAATATCTCCTAGACTGTCCAGCATGCCCAATGCAATTCAGATGTACCTGAAAAGGGTAAAAAATGAACAAGTTAGGAGGATATTTTGTTAAAGAAAATGATAAAAATCTAATTCTATAGACTAGCTACATAATCTTGCGATTTTGTAGCTGGTCTAAATCAGACACAGAATCAACATTGAAATCAATTCAAATCTTCTAAAGAATTAAATTCAACTAATAACAAGTATCTAATAGCTATTTGAAAGACAAACGAATCATTCAAATCGAGATTGTTATACTAATTCGAGATCAAAACAAAACTAAAATCAAATTACTACAGAGATGCATATACTCTGTTTCGTTTGTTGCCACAAAGTCGGGTGAACAGAATCGTAATGAACAGTAATGAAATCATTTCATATCAAATTGAAATCGATACAATTAAAAAAAATCATAGGCAATTGTTATGCTGCCTCATCAACAGGAAACACAATCGAATCCAAACAAGATCATTTTCAAATCAACATAACTGTATTGACATAACAAACGATCCATGCCATGAGCGAATTAAATCAAAACTGGTGCGTAAATTTTCACAAACGAAATCATAATGAGATCAATCAACAAGATTTGTAGGATTAGTTCAATCATTTGTTATTGCTATTTGGGGCAAACAGACTCGATTGACATTGAACGAAACCGTTCATTTCAAAACGAATTATAACCGGATTTGACAGAGATAACAAATGTCGACCAATTCATTTTGCAAGTTAAAATCAAGCAGAGCAACATCTATGATACAAATCCAACTCATGAAAATCATCATACTAATTGAAGATACACAACAATCCAATCAAGATAAGAACGAATCGAACAGTTGAAATTTAACATAGTCGTTGTGAACCAAAGTCGTTCCATGATTCAGGTGTAAATATCATTTGTACAGACTTAAATGAGAATATTGTTTTCATGAAAAACAGAGTGGTTCTTTCCAAATCAGAGTCAATCAAAGTTGTATTCCTGATTTAGAAGATTATATCAATTCAAACTCATGAAGTTGTTCCAAAATCACAACATACAAATTAAATTAGAGCCGATATAATCTAACCATAACGAAATGATACCAAATAAAAAAATGATCGTGCTCTGAATTTAGCATGAAAACCTCCTGTTCAGATTAGATACCAACCAAATCCAAACGAAAACAAACCATTGATTTCGTTAACTCAACAGACAAATGAATCAAATCTAATAGAAACCTATCAATGACTAAACTGGGCATGAGCAAATTGTGTATCCAAATCAAAACTTCATTTAATTTTAGCAAAGAGAAAACAATGTATAGGATGAATGACATTATGACAGATCCATTTCAAATGATAGATAGAGTTATTTGAAAACCAAACTCACATCATTATATTAATCCGAGCAATTCACAAAACTAAATTGATACCTGAATTCATACCTGGATGACGAGCAGACGGCTTGATCATGACATTTTGGAGTTGACAACATCTGTAGCCGATTCAACATTTCTAAATACGGTGGAACCAGTGGTTCTCTGCTTCCTATCAACAATTCAAAGCTTGTCCCTTTGGCTTGTCAATACTGTAATTTGATTTTCCAACGCTTTGACTTTCGATTGAAGTAAGGGAACGTCTATATAGTATCGTTCCAACCACAAATTACATTGGTCACATGACGATTTTCCTGTCTTCGAAGATGCAGGTGAGGGTTTGGTTATATTGCTGAGGGTTTTGTAAGATAGTTCAATCCCTGGGTAACTAGGATTGTTCCTTAGGCAAGGGGGCAGATTAGAAATGAAATCATAAGGTGGCTTGGAGCATAGACCCTGTGAGTAAGGGTACTCACTATCTAGGAAGTGTTCTATGTGAGAGTTCGAAACCTCACTAAGGACTATGGGCTTCTTCTCAACACTAGGTTTAGGCTTATTCCTAGCCATCCTCAATATAATATGAGAACTCCTTTTACCTTTGCCATCAACAGTAGGGTTACCTCTAACCTTTTTACTCACAAGATTTTTTATAGCCTCAACCTTCTTAGTTATAGTGTCGAGTAAGTGAATATCAGGGTCGCCCGAGGGTTTAAGAGAAGGCAATAGGAAATGGAAGGGAATGGGTGGCCTGACCTTAGCTTCATTAATCACAGGATTGTTAATCTGGACAGGGTCTATATCATCAAAACCATTTCGAGAGATAAAACCTCACCAGCTATCACCGTGGAGACTTAAGTGATGAACAACGATGAGCCTAATTAGGCCATGGAGGAATAGGCTACTATCGACCTTCTCCCTTTTAAACCATTTTGAAATTTTATAAAGGCTACGCTGGAAGTAGAAAGGCATATTCAATGGATACCCTATAAAATTCATTAACAAACGCAGGTGGTGGAGAAAAATGAGTCCATATCAACCCTCACAGGTCAATAATTGTTTAACTACTATCAAAGGGTCATGCCATCTTGGTTTGAGCATAAAAATCGGCATACCTAAGTCACAGGATGTGACCTTTCATGAGACAAACAGTAGTGGCCATGGCACCTCTTCCACTTTTGAATTTTTAAACCAATGCTGGCCCGTGGCTGCTAACCTGGTGGCAGAGCTAATGAACTCTTCACTGATTTCCAACTGAACATCACCCACCTTGTCTCTACAACCATCAAAAGTCAGGGTGAACTGTTGTGCAACAAATAAATTAAAACCCTCAAACATCTGCACAAAGGTGAGCCAACCGCTATCCTCTAAGTCTTTTTGGGCATTGTCGAACAGTAGCAAGGCTTGGCTACCGTTCAACTTGATTCGCACCACCGGTGCCATTGAGCCAAGCGCACGGTAATTCCAAAGTTTGGATCATAACAAACATAGGAGAAAAGTGCACGAAAGGTTACCTGAGCTAGCAGAGGTGAAACAGGGATAAGGGATAGGCATAAATGACATCGTGTGAAGGTGGTGGAGCTATTTCTGCCATGAAGAATAGTCATTTCTAATGGTACAACCGTGACGCAAATGCGCCACTCAGGGAACGTCTGCTTCCACAGGACCTTCTTTTCCTTAGGCCCGAAGAACTGAACTGCTCTTCAACCCCCCTTATCGGAAGTTCTCAATACCCACAGAATGCTCCTTTGATCTCCCTACTCCAAATCGAGAAATCGAACTTCGCGCAGTCGCGAGTCTGGGAATTTACAGGTTTGGGTCTCACAAATCCCTGAAATCCAATGAAAAATTCACCAACACTTTCCTTGCTCTTGTCGGGAATATCCCCATCTGGAAATCGACACCTATGTTGTCGTATCCAACTTACTTCACAAATCCCCGATTCCCGATACACCGATACTTGGGTGTGGATGAAATACCTATTCACCTCTCTGACCCTGGTGGTCCCCACTCTATCCTTGTATCCTTCAGAAAATCGCGTATCGGGATATCGCAATTCCCTTTGTCATGTGCATAGAATTTTCAATTCCCCGAACTCCGATACAAACTGCCACCTATCCTCTGCTGATTCTCATCGGGTCCACTCTGCCCTTCTATCGAGATATCGCATTTCACGATTTCCAGTTGCACAATTTCCCTGTCTTCGAAAACTCTGATCCCACGATCCTCGACTACTCGGGATCTCTTGCCACGCGTCCTTGTTGATGGATGGTTCAAATCTTGTCGGGAAATCGTGGATCGTGATTCCAACGTGCAAGAGTTTCTTACCTCCAGAAACCCCGATGTGTTAAATCCTGATTCCTCACTTGATGCCTGACACGTGTATTGTCGGGGTCAACGGCTATAGCTCCATCGGTGTTTCAAGATTCAAAAGGTCTCAGTTCCCTCAACCTTCAAAACTACGATGCCTCTAATATCCCGATTCCTTCACGGGACTTCTCCCCTGCACACTAGGGCTTAACCCCAATGCAACTTCTGCCAAGTCTGATGGTTGGCAGGAAATTTACCATTGATCCTACGGATCAAAATCTTCTAGGATTATCCTTCTATATATAATTGTAACCTCACCACTGATTCAAAAAATACAATGACTGACGAGATTTTTCAACCCTTGCCACAACATCTGGGCTGTTGGTTCCTCCTCCTTGAATATTTCTTACAAATGGCTAAGTATTCCTACTCAAAACTTGCCCTCTAACACATGTACTTGCAACTCTTGCTTGAACATTCCACAGCACAAAATTCATGTGCCCTCCTTTGACGATATCTCGAAGGTTCTATACCTTCTGAGCTTTCCCACTCTGATTCCTTCAGAGGGACTTGCACACACTCCTTGCGGAAACCCTGCAAACACTTCGAGTGTTCGACCTTCTTCGACTCTGCGCACACCTACAACAGCAGTCCCCCAAAGCTTCCTTCTCAGACCCACGAATGAGACTTCCTCTTCATCCTGCGCACTCCTTGCATGGCTTCAACAACCGAATTTCACTTATGGGTGAATAAGAACAAAAGTTAGACTATCTGAGCCTTCATCAACGCACTCCTTGCAGATGAAGTTCGACTGCATGCCTTGCGGGAATCTACTGGCTTAGATAGAGAAACAATTGAAACTCATTCGATCTGTACTTCAGACTTCAGGTTGAAACATGAAATCACATACACAACATATAAAGAAAATGTATGACAAGAAGCAAACATTCATGAGCACATCAACAAAATACACAGAGAAATAACACAAACCATGAATTTGAATCAGAACTTTCTTCTATTAATTCAAATGCTTGTACATGGGTGTTCTTCATACACTATTCTTTGCTTGATCTTCTCTTCTCCTGAATGCTTCTATTATGTTACAATGGTACAATGAGGGTGTCTATATCCATTTTCCCTCTCGGACTCTAAACTATCAAATCTAGAATTAAAATCCTATCTACCAGCATTAACTAGATTAAATGTCTCCTATCTACCTAAGGACGAGAGCGTGTCACTTAAGGTCCAATACAATATACAAGTTCACCTTCATAAATGGATTCATTAAAGACTTGCGCAACAATCCCAAATAATTTTCAAAAATTTGGGTTGGTTTATCCAACTAATCTCTGCTTGGTGTGTTGGCTCGCTTAATGAGTCGGTGATGCTCCTGCATCATACTCCTCGGCTTGAAAACTTTCATGGGCTCCTATCCATGAGCTCCTGCACGGTCTGCCCATGTTTCTATACCATTGCCTCACTTTCCCAGCTGGCATATTCCACTAGATGGCCCTTCCATTTGACCAGATACTCGAAGTATTGCTTCCACCTAGTCTTTTTGCTCACTCTCTTGTCGAGTATACACTCCATATGTGGCTTCTTTGCAATCGACATCTTCTTCTACCACTGGACCTCTGGCTGCTCACCACTTGTTCATGTTTCCTCAGCTTTGTATGGATACAAATATGAGACATCGAATATCGAAGATATTTCGATCCCCTCGGGTAACTCAATCTCATAAGCGTTTTCTCCCAATTTCTTTAGGACCTTGCAGGGTCCAATTTTCTTCATTTTCAGCTTGTTGTATGTTCCCCTTGGGAACCTTTCCTTCCTCAAATGTGCCAAAACTAGATCACCAACTTCAAACTGAAGTTGTCTTCGATGTTGATATTCTCTGCGCTTATACTCCTGATTTGAATTTGTCAGTCGTTGCTTCACTCTGCTGTGAAGTTCTTTCATTGCCTCAACGAATTCCTCTGCACTAGCGCTGCTAGTAGCAGTCGGTTCTCAATCCCATAATTCAAAAAATCCTCTTAGCTTCCTACCGTATACAATCTCAAATGGGATTTTCCCTGTGCTCTTGTTCATGGAGTGATTGTATGCAAACTCTGCCTATGGCAACCCATTGTCCCATCTGCTATGGTGCTCTGTCACCAAGCTTCTTAGTAAGTCTCCCAGACTTTTGTTGATCACTTCCGTATGTCCATCCGTGTGCGGATGATAAGAAGAGATAAAATCCAATTTAGTTCCTAGCTTCTTCCATAAGGTCCTCCAAAAATGCCCTATGAATTTCATGTCCCTGTCTAAAACTATACTTTTCGGCAATCCATGTAGTCGAATGACCTCCTTGAAGAACATATTTGCGATGTGTGTTGCATCGCTGGTCTTCTGGAATGGAATGAAGTGCACCATCTTTGAAAACCTGTCCACGACCAAAAATATGGAATCAACACCTCTTTGCGTCCTCAACAATCCCAGTATAAAATCCATTCTTATCGCCTCCCATGGCCCTTCTGGTATGGACAATGGCTGATAAAAATCTGCATTCTACTTCTTCCCCATTGAATGCTAGCAAATCATGCACCTGTCAACAAACCACTTGACATCTTCTCACATGCCTGGCCAAAAATATGACTCATTCAACTTCGCGAATGTTTTGTTGTGGCCAAAATGTCTTGCCAAGCCTCCACTGTGCTTCTCCTTTAGCAAATTCTCCCTGATGGAGAAATTTGGAATACACAGTTGATTGCCTCTAAACAACAACCCTTCCTAGATCATATAATCTATCCATGAACTCCTCTCTCTGAGAATGGGATTCTCAGCTGCTTCATACGCATCTACAAAATCTGCATCTCCTATGTACATGTCCCTGAGATTTTCAAAACCCAAGGTTTTGACTCGGAACTCCTGCAGCAACAAACATTTCCTGCTCAAAGCATCAACCACTTTGTTAGCAGTACCCAAAATGTGTTTAATCACAAATGTGAATTCTGCATATACTCTACCCATTTTGCATGTTTCCGGTTCAACTTCTCCTATTGAGTCACAAACTGTAATGCATGATTATCACTGTACAGAACAAATTCCTTTGGAATCAAATAATGCCTCCATTTTTTCAATGCCTGGATGATGGCATAGAATTATTTATCATACGTGGAGTATTTCAGTTTCACCTCATCCATCTTCTCACTGAAATATGCAACCGGCCTGTCTTCCTGACTCAAGACCGCTCCTATGGCAAATCCACTTGCATCACATTTCACCTGAAATGTCTTCATGAAATCAAGCAACACCAACACTGGCTATTCTGTGATCTTCCGCTTCAACAGATTGAAGCTCTTCTCGGCCTCTGTGGTCCAATGAAAAGACTTATGCCACTTCTTGACTGTGTCCATCATCGTTGTGCTAATTCCACTGAAATTTCTGATGAATTTCCGGTAGAATCTAGCCAAACCATGAAAACTCCTCACCTCGAAAATATTTCTTGGTGATGGCCAATTCTTGATTACCTCCACCTTACTTGGATCCATCTTTAATTCATTCTCCAAAATAACAAATCCCAAGTAAATGAGTTATGTCTTCATAGATGAAGATTTCCTCATGTTGATCAACAACTTCTCCTGTTGTAGCTTCTTCATTACTGTAGATAAATTCTTCAGATGTTCTACTTTTGTTTCACTGAAAATCAATATGTCATCCAGATAAACAATGACAAATTTACCGATGAATTCCCTCAGGACTTCATTCATCAACCTCATGAAGGTACTCGGTGCATTCGTCAAGCCAAATGGCATGAATAGCCATTCATACAACCCTTCATTGGTTTTGAAGGCTCTCTTCCACTCACCACCTTCCCTCATGCGAATTTGATGATATCCGCTCTTCAAATCTATCTTTGAAAAATATTTTTCGCCACTCAGACAATCCATCAAATCATCCATTCGCAACAGTGGAAACATGTACCTGATGGTTATCTTGTTAATGGCTCTCGAATTGGTGCACATTCTCCAACCTCCATATTTCTTTTGACTTAGTATTATTGGAACGACACATGGGATTAAACTTTCCCTGACCATCCCTTTGTCTAACAGTTCCTGTACCTGCCTTTTGACCTCTTCGTTCTCCTGTGGTGTCAACCTGTACGCGGCTTTGTTTGGCAAACTAGCTTCTGGTATGAGGTCTATGTGATGACTTACACTCCTCATTGGTGGCAACAAATGATGTAATTTGTCTACCACAATGTCAGTGAACTCTTCCACCAGTCTATGAATTTCATCTGGCAAATCATCCACTCTTGTGCTAGTCAAAACAATCCTCGGCTTCCTGACCATAAAGAATTGTGGATCTTCTTTCTTCTCCATCTCTGTAAGAGGTTCCTTCTCGCTCATGAGAAGTACTGTGTTGTTCACTTCCGGCTTCATCTCCTTATCCTTTATTGGAAGCAACCTGTGTGTCCTCCCATCCTTCTCTAGGGTATATGTGTTCATCCTCCTGTCATGAACCACATTTCTGTCATATTGCCATGGTCTACCCAGCAATAAATGACATACATCCATAGGAATAACATCACAAAGTACTTTATCATTATATCCACCTATCTTGAATTCAACTAAACACTGTTTAGTGATGCTCACCTGGTGTCCCTTCTGTAGCCATGAAAATTTGTATGTTCTCGAGTGATCAGTTGTCTCCAGCTCCAACCTCTCCACCATCTCAGTTGAAATGAGATTATCTGTACTACCACTGTCAACAATAACCTTGCATACCCAGTCCTTGGTTTTGCAAGCCGTTCTAAAAAGTTTGGTCCTCTGAGCTGAGTCCTCCACCTCCTTCTCGGGTTTTAAGAGAGCTTTACGCATCATCAATGACCTTCCGTCTTATGTGTCTTCGGTCTCAACATCCCGCTTCTGTGCTTCAGCGATGTGAGCTTCTCCAATATCCTTCTTTTTCTCTCGACACTCAAATGACTTGTGCCCATTCTTCCTACATGTGAAACATGTGATTACTCCACCTCGTCCTCTTCCTCTACCTATGGTACAAGGAATGGTGTTTGCATCAACATATCTGCCACTCTTCTCTGTATGCTGCACTCTCTGTTCAATATATGGTTCCCGCTGTGAGGTTCCACCTCTTTCAACTTTACCCTGAGGCTTCTTCCATTCCTCCTTGGGCTTCTGGTACTTTTCCTGGGCAACTGCTTTGCCTCTTGGTTGACTTCTGCCTCGCCCTTGCTGACCTTTCTTATGACTCAACTTCTCCTTAGCTTTCAGAGCCATCTGATAAGCATCCTCTACCATCCTGGTGGTAACCATGCTCAGTTCATCCTGAATGTCATATCTCAGACCATTCAGATATCTAGAAACTTTCTCATCATCACTCTCCCGATGACCTGCTCTGATGTTCAATCGATAGAATTCCTCATTTTATTCTTTCACTGTCATCAGCTTCTATCTCAGGTTCTGCATCCTCCTGAAAAGTGTGATTTGATAGTCTCTCGGGATGAATTTTTCCTTCATCTTTGCAATCATTCGATCCCAGCTTTTGATCTTTTGCTTGCCTTTGCAGTGTCTATCTGCTTGAAGATCGTCCCACCATAATGCTACATGTCCTTTCAAGCGCGTGACAACATGCTTTACTTTCTTGTCCTCTTTGATATCCTCATAATCAAAGTTGGTTTCCAAAGCTCAGATCCAATCTAGAAGCTCTTCTACATCCAAATTTCCTTCATAAGCTGGAATGTCCATCTTTGTCTTCGAACTCATCCGGGCGATAGCCTTAATTAATCTCTCATTGGCTACATCTTTGGTGGAAACCTCTTGTTGTTGTTCAACCTCTACTTCACCTTTGGAGTCACTTAGATCTCCAGCACTGGCTGTGCGTCTCTGCGTTGCCTCCATATCTTCTAGTCTCACTCGGAGATCACGTATCTACCTCTCCATTTCTGGATTGACTACCTGCCTGCCTCTTCTCCTCACCGCCCTATCCTTTGGATTGGGTGATTGTCTTTCTCTTCTTGGCGGCATGGTGAAATTTTCCTTTCTTCTCTACTACAGAAAGAAAAGAAATAACCTGGCTCTGATACCACTCTGATGTAAACGCGCCACCTAGGGCACGTCTGCTTACACAGGACCTTCTCTTCCTTAGACCTGAAGAACTGAACTACTCTTCAACCCCCCTTATCCGAAGTTATAAATACCCACATAATGCTCCTTTGATCTCCCTACTACAAATTGGGAAATCGGACTTCGCCCGGTCGCGAGTCTGGGAATTTACAGGTTCGGGTCTCACAAATCCCCGAAATCCAATGAAAAATTCACCAACGCTTTCCTTGTTCTTGTCGGGAATTTCCCCATCAGGAAATCGACACCTACACTATTATAGCCAACTTACTTCACAAATCCCTGATTCCTGATATACCGATACTTGGCTATGGATGAAATACCTATTCACCTCTCTGACCCTAGTGGTCCCCACTCTGTCCTTGTATCCATCGAGAAATCACGTATCGGGATATTTCGATTCCCGTTGTCATGTGCACATAATTTTTAATTCCCCAAAATCTAATACAAACTGCCACCTGTCCTCTGCTGACTCCCGTCGGGTCCACTCTGCCCTTCTATCGGGATATTACGTTTCATGATTTCCAGTTGCACGAGTTCCCTGTCTTCGAAAACTCCGATCCCCCGATCCCCGACTCCTCGGGATCTCTTGCCACGTGTCCTCGTCGATGGATGGTTCAAAGCTCGTCGGGAAATCATGGATCATGATTCCAACGTGCAAGAGTTTCTTACCTCCAGAAACCCCGATGTGTTAAATCTCGATTCCTCACTTGATGCCTGACGCATGTCCTGCCGGGGTCAATGGCTATAGTTCCGTTGGCGTTTCAAGATTCAAAAGGTCTCAATTTCCTCAACCTTCAAACCTCCGATGCCTCTAATATCCTGATGCCTTCATGGGACTTCTCCCCTTCACACTAGGGCTTAACCCCGACACAACTTTTTCCAAGTCTGACAGTTGGCAGGAAATTGACCGTTGATCCTACGGATCACAATATTCTGGGCTCATCCTTCTGGATATAACTGTAACCTCACCGCTGATTCATAAAATCCAACGACTAACAAGATTTTTCGACCCTCGCCACAATATCTGGGCCGTTGGTTCCTCCTCCTTGAAGATTTCTTACAAATGGCTAAGTATTCCTGCTCAGAACTTGCCCTCTAACACATGTACTTGCAACTCTTGCTCAAACATTCCACAGCACAAAATTCCTATGCTCTCCTTCTATGATATCTCAAAGGTTCTATACCTCCTGAGATTTCCCACTCTTATTCCTTCAGAGGGACTTGCATGCACTCCTTGCGGAAACCCTATGAACACTTCGAGTGTTTGACCTTCTTCGACTCTGTGCACACCTGCAGCAACAGTCCCCCAAAGCTTCCTTCTCAGACCCACAACCGAGACATTCTCTTCATCCTGCGCACTCCTTTCATGGCTTCAGCAACCCACTTTCACTTATGGGTGAATAAGAAAAAAAGTTACACTATCTGAGCCTTCATCAACGCACTCCTTGCAGATGAAGTTCGACTGCACGCCTTGCAGAAATCTACTGGCTCAGATAGAGAAACAATTGAAACTCATTCCATCTGTCCTTCAGACTTTACGTTGAAACATGAAATCACATACACAGCATATAAAGAAAATGTATGACAAGAAGCAAACCTTCATGAGCACATCAACAATATACACAGAGAAATAACACAAACCATGAATTTGAATCAGAACTTTCTTCTATTAATTCAAATGCCTATACATGGGTGTTCTTCATACACTATTCTCTGCTTGCTCTTCTCTTCTCCTAAATGCTTCTATTATGTTACAATGGTACAATGAGGGTGTCTATATCTGTTTTCCCTCTTGGACTCTAAACTATCAAATCTAGAATTAAAATCCTATCTACCAGCATTAACTAGATTAAATGCCTCCTATCTACCTAAGGATGAGAGCATGTTTCTCAAGGTCGAATACAATATACAAGTGCGCCTTCATAAATGGATTCATTAAAGACTTGCACAACAATCCCAAAGAATTTTCAAAAATTTGGGTTGGTTTATCCAGCTAATCTTTGCTTGATGTGTTGGCTCGTTTAATGAGTCGTTGATGCTCATGCATCAAACCTCCGACGCTTATAGTTGTTCAACCCACTATAGTATATTTCAACAATTATGTCACTTGCTTGACCAATGAAATCAATGGTAAGTGTATAAACCAACGTGCACAATTAAAGTTATGCCATAGTTTTAAACACCCAACATACAAATCGAAACCAATACCTAGTGTTAGACCAATGTTCCAATGTGTTTTGAACTAGGTTTCATATCAAATGAAATATATCAAGGGTTTAACCATAACACTTATATATCTTTATGAAACCAATGGTCAGGTAGATCAAATCAAAGAACATATAAATCCAATTGCCAATGAATCACAAACTTAATCACTCATGAAATGAAACTACATGATCAATCAAAGAATGTCAAATGAGTGTAGATCAAAAGGTCTTGCCAACTATATAATGATAAGTAAAATGTAAGCGCAATAGGCATATCGACAAGGAGGATAATGAAAGTTCAAATAATGATTTTAATGTGACTACGAAAGACCAAGTTTTCATGCTTACAGACGTGAAAACAAAAACGACTGTAAATGTGCAAATGTCGCAAAAATAAAAGTGTCGTTTATTTCAGAATTGCGATGAAAAATTGATGTTTGCAAAACATTGGTGTAGGCAGCTTATTAGTCAGTGGAAAATGTGAATTGGCTGCCAACAACTAGATATACAAAGAAATTGAGATCTTTGGCTAATTTATAGTGAATGAAATTATGAGTACTGCCAGAATCAATTAGAACTATTACCTTTTTCTTTTTGATGTATCCTTCGATATTGAGGGTTTGAGGAGTGCTAATTCCAGCCAATGCATTACACGATATCGTGGGAGTCAACTCTTCAGATGAAATTGCTTCTACGTTTTCATCTTGAGATGGTTCTTGTTCTTGTTCTTCTTCCTCTTCACAATCTATGTAGAATAATTTCTTCTCACCACACTTATGCCCCTTACTGTACTTGTTGTCACAATTAAAGCATAAACCTTTTGCTTTTCTTTCCACTAATTGTTGAGGTTTCAACCTTGTATGTTGAGGTGTTTTAGAAGAAGGAGCATTTTTCTCTCTATAGATGTTAGGATTGGTCCTTCTAGTATCCATAGCCATATTTTTACTTTCAACATTTCTTGCCACCTTAAATGCATTCTGCAATGATTTGGGTTCCCAAAGGTGAACCTCATGTTTAATTTTACACTTTAAAGTTCCTATGAATACATCAATGAAATTCTCATCTAGAATATTGGTTACCTTTATATTCAATCTTTGGAAGTTATCAATGTGCTCGGTAACTGAACCCTTTTGCTTGAGATTTATCAATTGGCTAAAGAAGGTATTGCTCCTTGTATCCTCATAGTGTGCTATCATTTCTTCCATGAAAATTGTCCAAGTGATGAGTGATTTGCAAGAACAAAGCCATCGATACCATACAAATTGATTAGGTTCTAAATATAAAGAAGAAATTTGTACCTTTTGTGTATGTGGCACATTATGGAGATCAAATAATTTCTCCATTTGAAGTATCCATGTGATTGGGTCCTTGCCATCAAACTTCCTCATATCGATCTGAGGAACGTGGTTGGTCTTCAAACCAAATTTGGAGTTTCTCCATTCTTGAATCACCTTCCTTGTGTCCTGATCATGAATTTCATGGGATGCATTTTCACTCTCAGGTGTCTTCTCTGTTATGAAAATTTTCAATACTTCCATGATCTCCCCTTTTAAACCATCCATCTTAGTATCCAACTTAGATTCCATTGAATCCATCTTAGTATCCAACTTAGCTTCCATTGAATACATCTTCTTTTGTAGTTCATTTATGTCCCTACGCATTTCTTCACCTTAATCAAGTGTCCAAGTAGGATTTTCTAGAGGCTTAGTTGGTGTAGAAGTTCCCTTTTTTGGTGGCATGTTGGCCAAGTATCACTTTTGAACCTTGATTTTGAGGTGCTTCTGCTAGACAATATTTCTTCTATTGTATCTCCCAAGTTTTAGCTCTTCTAGGTATGAAACTTTATTTTATGTAGTTATATGATATTTCTTCTCTACAATGCCATAGGTTTGATCAAAATTGGATATGCCAAGTGGAATTTATGGTAACTTCCCCACAACTTGCTGATTTTTGTCGTTTCTAGGAGATCTCACTTGTATACCATGCCCTGCACAAAATAATTGATATAAAATTCTGAAATTCGCACCAAAGATACTACATATTGTTCACGATCCAATGAAACTAGTCCCACTCAATTTGGATACTCTAGGGATAATTTATGATTGTTTTACTTGGACCACCTTCTTGAGACTAGTCAATAGGACTAGTCAGATACCTTATCTTACATAGGGTGTATCTACAAATTTAAGATGATCCAGAAGATGAAATTTTTACCACAAATACCTTACTTTATTTTGTAAATATCCTCCAAATTTAAGGGTTTGAAACATTACGAAAAATCTTTTATAGCAAAAATTCCACAATGACTCATTTCAGGATGATTCTAGAACCCTATCTTGTACAGGTTGTATATATGAAAGTATAAGGCCTCGAGAGATGAAGTTTTATCCCAATGTACCTTGATCCGTCTTCTAAATATTCTTCAATCCATTTCTTCTGAAACATTGTAGAAAAAAAGTTATAGCAAAAATTCCAAGGTGTCTCAGATGTAGCAGCGAAACCCCAAGACCTTGAGCTATGATACCATATGTTAAGAACCAAATATCAATATAGCATATAAAAACCTTAGAAAAAGTACTCAATGCCTTGAAAAAGAGATAATTTCAGATAATAAGTCTCTTCAAGGGGGCAAGCTCCTTTTACCCCACTTAAATGTTCAAGTACAAGATGATTCAAAATGAAAATGTCTCCTTGGTATATATAGGAGACTAGGAGGTATAATTACAAATAATGGCCTAAAGACGACATAAATAAAATAACATTACTAATATAATATGCCCCAATTAAGGGGTAATGAGCCAATATTAGGGCTTAACAAAATATATATACTTCGACAAATTTAGCTACACTTTCTTCTCACCATTCTTTCTTGTTTATATATTCTTCCAACTGGAGTGAATTTGAATCATTGCATCTTTTAATATTGAACCATTGTACCTTTTCATTTAAATGATAATATTAAACTTTAAATAATATCATTTTTC
>ML780644.1:679954-702895 GCA_009831015.1 Picea engelmannii | reverse complement strand
AAGGGTTGATGAATTCCATTTTCAAGCCCTTCCTTCAAAAATTTGTGTTAGTATTTTTTGATGATATACTAATCTATAGCAAGTCTTTGGAGGATCATGTGTGACATGTTGACAAGGTGCTACAACTACTAAAGGAGCAACAATTATATGCCAAACCATCCAAATGTTTCTTTGGAGTAAAGGAGGTAGAGTATTGGGTCATATTGTATCTCATGAAGGTGTCAAGGTAGACCCTAAAAATATTAAATCCATGATGAACTCGCCGAGTCCCAAAACATTAAAGAATCTTAGAGTATTTTTGGGTTTTACATGTTATTACCACAAGTTTGTTTGCAACTATAGAAGAATAGCAACACATTTAATGGCACTAACTAAGAACTATGCATTTTCATGGACTCCAGAGGCAATTAAATCTTTTGAACAACTTAAAGAGGTGATGTGTAAAGCTCTTGTCTTGACCACTCCAGACTTCACAAAAACCTTTATTGTGGAATGTGATGGCTCGGGAAATGGAATTGGTGTTGTCCTAATGCAAGAAGGAAGGCCCCTGGATTTTGAAAGTTGACCACTCAAGGGAAAGGACTTACACAAACCCATTTATGAGAAGGAAATGATGGCAATACTACATGCATTGAAGAAATGGCATCCTTACCTAATAGGTAGGCACTTCAAGGTCAAAAAATATCATGATAGTCTTAAATACTTCTTGGAACAAATACTATCTTTATAAGAACAACAAAAATGGGTAACCAAGATATTGGGTTATGATTTTGAAATCTTCTATAAAAAGGGGAAGAATTTTGTTTTGGCAGATGCACTCTCAAGAAAGGATGAAGATGTTGAGGCCTTTCTCTGTGCTATCTCGATCATCCAAACTGATTGGATAATAGAAGCAATGGATGAATGGAAGAATGACGAAAAAGTGTGGACTCTCATTCAAAGGTTGCAGTAGGATTCCAGTGCATCAGATACATTTACATGGAAAAATGATTCACTATGGTACAAAGACCACTTATATTTATGTAAGAACTCCCAACTCAAACAAAAGGTACTATTGGAATTGCACACATCTCCAGTAGGAGGGCACTCAGGATTTTTGAAAACCTACCATAGAGCCAAGAAGGTTTTTTTTTGGGATGGCCTTAAAACTAATGTTCAAAGGTTTGTGGCAGAATGTTTGGTGTGACAACAAAATAAGGTGGAAACAATTAAAACCCCAGGTCTTTTACAACCATTATCCATCCCAATTCAGCACTGGAAGGAGGTTTCCATGGTTTTCATCATAGGGTTACCAAAGTCTGAAGGAAAGAGTGTCATCATGGTGATTGTTGATAGACTGACCAAGTATGCACACTTTTGTGCACTGTCTCATCCCTTAAAAGCTAGTACAGTTGCCACCACATTCATGGAGACAGTTCAAAAGCTACATGGCAGTCCAAATATTATTGTAAGTGACAGAGATACCATCTTCACTGGACATTTTTGGACATAATTATTTTCTTGTTTGGGTATTCAATTGGCTCATAGGTCATCCTATCATCCTCAATTTGATGGACAAACCGAGATAGTGAAATTTTTTCTAGAAGGCTACCTTTGTTGCTTTGTCTCTGATAAACAAACATAATGGTTCAAATGGTTACCCTTGGCAGAATGGTGGTATAACACTTCCTTTCATACTGCAACAAAAATAACACCATTTATGGCACTTTATGGATACCACCCTCCTTCCATCACTTCTTCTATAAAAGAAAAATATAAGGCTCAAGTAGTGGAAAATCACATCGAGAATCAACAAAAGGTTCTCCAAATATTAAAGGACAACCTGACCATGGCACAGAATCGCATGAAACAACAAGCAGATCAACATCATAGTGAAAGAAGTTTTCAAGTAGGGGATTGGGTGTTTTTAAGACTACAACCATACAAAGAGATGTCCCTCAAGCAAGTCAAGAAGGATAATAAATTATCACCAAAGTACTATGGCCCTTATAAGGTGTTGCAAAAGATTGGTACTATGGCATACAAAATAGATTTTCCTGGATCTTCACAAGTACACCCGGTTTTCCATGTTTCATGCTTAAACAAGGTTATAGGCGAGAAGATACCGGTTCAAACTATATTTCCATAACTTGACGAGGAAGGAAAAATCATATTGGAACCTGAAGCCATCACTGACAAAAGAATTCGCCAGCTGAGGAATAGATCCATTTCAGAGTATCTCATTAAATGGAGGAAACTACCGGTTGAAGATTCCACTTGGGAAGATGAGTCTTTTATACAGAAGCATCCAGAGTTAGTCAAGTGTTGTGGACAACACTTATCTCAAGGGGAGGGGCATGTTAAGCCCTAATATTGGCTCATTATCCCTTAATTGGGTCATATTATATTAGTAATGTTATTTTATTTATGCCAGCTTTAGGCAATTAGTTGTAATTATACCTCCTAGTCTCCTATATATACCAAGGAGACATTTTCATTTTGAATCATCTTGTACTTGAACATTTAAGTGGGGTAAAATGAGGTTTCCCCCTTGAAGAGGCTTATTATCTGAAATTATCTCTTTTTCAAGGCATTGAGTACTTTTTCTGAGGTTTTTCTATGCTATATTGGTATTTGGTTCTTAACATTTGTTCTCTTCTTCTTTGTTTTGTAACTGAATCTTTTGTTCATGATCTTCATGGTTAGATTGATCTAATTGTTGAAGTAGAAACATATATTTCTATTCATGTTTATCTAACTCTTCTAGAGTGTGCATCATTTTATACTCAAGATTCTCAAGAGCCTCCACAAGAACTTTAATATGCATATAATTTCCTAGTTCCAAACAAATATCTCATATTGCAACCGCAACATCAGTTTTAAGATTATGTAGTTTTTTTTAGTGATTACTGAGGTATGCCTCAATTCGTTGATGAGGTTTTCTTCCTTATTATTGACTAAGGTTTTCATCAAATCCCGCATTTCATTCTGATTAGAAATATTTTTCTTTGTATTATGTTCTTCAATATGATTGGAATTCTCCTTTTCTTTATCGTGGTCCTTATATTGATAAGAATTCTCTTCTTTTGACTACTTTGATGGGATTTCTCTTCTTCTTTTGTTTCATTCTGAGAATTATTTTCTAGTTGGAGCCATAATTATTTAACATATTTGTAGTGCCTCATGTTCTCTTTGACTTGGTTTGACAATCCATCCTCGATTGCTTTTAAGGCTACTGAATTGTTTCTCCTTGATTCCTTTGTAGTTTTGGTTTTTCTCTTTGAAGTATTTAAGTGCCTAGGCTTACTTACTACTGAATCCCAAACTCTAGATCCTCTTTACTTTAGATATCTTTGTAGGGGCTGAATAGATTTAACGTCAAATAATTACATAAATTGTGACAGTATTGATTTCAGAAAATTCACTAATTTCTTTTAATTGAGAAAAATAGTAAAATTAAAAAATTCCTTTAATTGAGCACATTCGCATATAAATTTATGAACAAATAATAAAATTTTATAGAAAAATAAAACAAACACACAATTTAAATTACCTGGGTCCGATGCTAATTCACCTTGTTGCCTTCCTGTTGCCTTCCTGCTACCTGATGCACTGACCAACATTGCCCAAAACTACTATCCTCCCTGCCAACTAGGACAACTACCTAGCTCCAGGATATCATATGGATATTCTGGCCCCCGTGCCCAAAACCTCCAACAAACCAGTGCCTCTGTACTAAACCTTCCCACTCCTGAACTCAACTCCTCTCTGCAAATCCAAGAGATCCCCCAAAATCAATCCCAATCTCCCGTAGAATGATAATGCCCTTCGTAAACCTCCTCCCCCTCCATATCATTCCTTCACTGCCTCCTACATTTACTTTGTTATCCACCCATTTATTACCTTATCCCCTCATAATTAATTTCTTATCCCTTTATATTCAACGTCTTATCCCTTCCTGTGTATGTAAGTATTTAACAAATTAACTTATAATTTATTATTCCTATTAATTTAATACCCATGTCAATAAATGTAACATGTAATTAATTAATCAATTAATTAATCGAATTGCAACCATTAATTAATTAGTAATTATTTAATCAGTATCATTATACCAATCTTGTTTAATTAATACTATATTAAGACAATTAATCCCCTAATTAATTTTTTTTACTTAATAATCCTTAAACATTTATTCAAATAGGGTTGTTACAATCTTTTCATGTTTTCCCTCAATGATGAATAATCCATCCCATCAAATAAGGGAGCTTCATTTGTGGAGATAACAATTTTTCCATCCATTTCTTCAGAATCTACCTTCCAGTGTTTAAATTGTGTTGAAGGCATCCGCTCTGATACAAATTTTTGAAATGGACACTTGACACTAAGAGGGGGGGGGGTGAACTAGTGTCATAAAACTTTGAACAATTTTTTACTTTTGATAAATTAATTGAACAACATATGTTTATTTCATTTTCTCAACCAATATATAAAAGAATGAATATTTTATTTATTTATTTAACTTGAATGAATACGTAAGACCAATCTTTTAATATCCTCAAATTCAAGAAGCTATGAGAGACCCCTCTCTCTGTTAGAAGACCCATCTTGTAGCTCTCAGATCCAACTGAGAAATGAGGAATCCAACCCTCATAACATGTCATAGCTTGTTGATCTCAGATCCAACTGAGATGTGAGGAATCCAATCCTCATACAAGACCCAACTTGTAAACAAGAACCAACCTAATAAAATGAACCTTCACTCAATCCACTATATAAAAATATGTATACTTCAACAAATTGAACTACACTTTCTTCTCACCATTATTTCTTGTTTATATAGTCTTTCAACTGGTGTGAATTTGAATCATTACATATTTTGATATTGAACCATTGTACCTTTTCATTTAAATGATAATATTAAACTCGAAATGATATAATTTTTCCTTTTATATTTTATTCATAATGCTCACGATTTAACTCTCTTAGTCATGATTGTGTGTCAGTTCTTTTGTCTTCATGAGTTGATCACAAACAGGGATCAACTTATTATATCATTCTCCTTCTTATGATATGTCCTTCATTCACCAATAGATCATATTCAATCTTTTACCATTTCTCTGTATTGTTTTGGTGTTAAATATCTATTGAATTATTCTATAGACCTTAAGTTGTTTATAGAAATGAATTTTGTATGAGACACTTCCTTCAAATCGTTTACATGTGACCATATGCAGAAAACCACAGGCTTATTGATTTAAGCGTTGCCTCTTCTTTTAGGCTTATTTCTCCTATTCCATACAACCGTAGGTGATGACCATGCACTAGGCCAAGTGAGTGTTCGATCACTTATCAAGATCAACAATCACTTTTTTAATTTCCACAAAGAGATGGATGGTTCTTGTTTACTTTGAAAATTCAAAACTTTCATCTTCTGCAATCTTTCAATCATTAAACCTCCCGGATCAAAGATGCGTGTCCATAATATTCAATGGTTGAGAATGCTTTTGAAGTAGATCAATGGTTAGCATCACTTCATGGTTTACTCTTATTCTATCCTTCCATTGTACTTGATCAACAGTCGAGAATGCTATCGAATTAGATCGATGATTAGTGTTAACTTCAACCTTCGATGCTTCGGGCAATTACTATTGTTAGAAACTAGTTTCCCCTAAAGTACATACTCCCGAAGTTATGTAACTTACTTACGTAATGGATGACTTGGCACTGGCTGAGTGGCTACCACGTTTCACTTAGATTTGTGAGTTACACATACTTGAAATTCCAATTTCATCTTGACACCTGTCATTACCTGATTGTGTCATGTGTCCTTGGTGACGTGGATCTCCTCATGTGGCACATGTTCTCCTATTACATAGTAACAATTTTCATAACTCCTAAAATGTATCTTAGATCGATGATTGAGAATGACTTCATCCACTGACGCTTCGGGTAATCTTACCCATTCTAGGATTCTTTTCTTCGTAGTAGTCAGCATAAGAGTTGATTGTTGTTGATCTAATGGTTCCCCTTTTTTATTCCAGATCAATGACTAATACTTAAATCTAGATCAAATGTTGATCTAATGGTTGGGAAACTATCCAAATATCTTGCTTCATATCTGATGGTTGAGATTTTAATTCTTTCCAACCTCTGACTTCACCTCGATCTAATGATCCTGGATTGTCCTGAAAGAAGAATGAACAACTCCTGTGCGTCATCTCTTCTAAGATTTTTGGTTTATACTTGGTTTCCAACTGAACCAAGGATATATTCATGCTCTGATCTTGTGCAATATAATATGCTGCCTCTCTTGAAATTTTCGGTAGATTCCTTTGCATCTCGCGTTATGTATTATGCATAATTACTCCTGAAAATTATCTCAATGAACATGATTCTTCCTTGAATCCTTTCGATTTTTCTCATGGGGATTTTGATCTTGATGGAATTTCTACAATGCACTTTTCATTATGATATTTGATTAATGCCCTTGCCTATGAGCTTGAATCTTTGCATAATGTTTGAGATTTTCATTCTCTACATTATGTTTGACAATTTCATTCTCTGCTAACTGTTATACTATTTCATCAATGGAAATTCATCAATGAGAATTCATCACAATAACTTATCATCACATCACAATTACATCAAATGTTTACATCAATGACAACATATCAATGACAATATGTCCAACAAAAAGTGATTGGCATGAAATTCCAAACTGAGACCAACCTACTAGAGTTGGATGAAGAAGGATCCATTTGGTTGCAGGCACAAGACGTATAGGACCAGAGAGAGTGTCGTCTTCATCAGTGCACCATCAAGGAAGTTTTGGTTCACTAAAAGGATACTCCACCAGAAGATGCCACCTGGGCACTGGCTACCACTTTGAAACGATTTCCTTATCTTAAGACTTGAGGATAGGGCTCTTTTTCAAGGGGCAGAGCATTTTAAGGACCTAACCTCTACTATACATAGAATACTATTTTTTTGATGTAATAAATACCGACATCGCTTAATAAGTACTAAATGTATTTTCCATGTAATAAAGGTTGACATTAGTTAGTAAGGCCTATTTAATAAATGTGAACAAGTCAATGTAAGAATACCTAAAAGAAGCTTTCGCTTCTAGAAAGATCTTATTCTAGAATGTTCTTTAGAAGATAGAATTAGTATAAATAACAGTAGGAGGCATGAGAAATATTGTCTTGGGAATTATTGTAATAGATATTTATTCTTATAGAGTTTTCCCCCTCGAAGAGGAAAATGAATAGTGCTTTCTTTGAATAAAGGTAATATTTCTGGTGTTTCTCTTCTCATATTTTTTTGTTCCATTGATATCCACTGAATGTTCTTGTTTCTATCTATTATATTACATATGGTACATTAAACACACTCTCTTAGGATTTCTTCACTATGAGCTTCATCCTCAAACTTTTTTCTTCTTCCATTTATACCTGCACAAGACAACTTGTCATGGATTTCTATATAAAAATCAATCCATATATCGAACTACATGGGTGCCATCAGTTGCAGTCGCTAGTTCTCTAGGAATAATTTTTACGTACATGTCTCATAAACATGTTAAAATATTATTTAGTCATAACTTTGTTAAAATCAACTCAGATTCCAACAAACTCACACTATGATATTAATCCATCTCACATTCCCCCTAAATCAAATACTTAACTTCTCTGACTCACTATAAATATTAGATATAAGTCCACTTGCTACCCTCGTACCTATGTGAGCGGTTGAATACAAAAATTGATGCCACATATTATCTATGCATAATATATGTACATGCTACATGATTAGATGTTGTACCACAATAATCCATGTAAGCTTGACTCAACAGATATTACAAAAAACTTGGGATATTCAACTTTCCTATAAAGAAGTTTTACAAATTTGGACCAAAAACCTTTGGGGTGCTGCGTACAACTGATTATGCACCCCGCAGAACACATATGCATATTTACAACATTTCATACAACATAAAACAAGCATCCAAAATTATTTACTAAATCCTTTAATAAATTCACAAGTCCCATGACTGCAATACACAATAGTGATGTCTCTCCAACAAAAAGGAATCTCTTTCCCATGCAAATCATTCATGAATTTGTGTCCTTGGTAGGAAAATCCTCTGTCTTATATACTCTAAGAGCTTCATTCTATAAAAACCATGATCTCCTTGAATTCACAAATCGGTCACTTCTAACTCTCTTCTAACAACAATCATCAAGAGCACCCACATATCCAAAATCAATGGCTCCTTCCTATCATCATATCATATTCAACGTACGTCATTGATTTTCCAAAAATAACTTCCACTCAAACCTTTATATGTCACATTCTACATATTCCCAGATTTCAACGATCCCTCGAGTGTCTGTTTCCAATGTCCAACAACGTTTGCTTGTCATAAGTTGTGATATAAATATATATCACACAAACAAGTTGAATATGAGGGAATATTTTGATTTTGAAGAGATCAATGTTAAGGTAAATCACCATGAACAAATACAAAAATGCCTCCTCAGTAGAGTCATATTTAGAAATTGGGATACTAGTTATATATTCACACACATAAAAGTATTCTAGTATATTATAAAAAAAACACACTTACACATAATTATAACTCTATTATGTATAATTATTCATATCTAACTATTTCCTAATTTAGGTGGAGTACTTGAGAGAATATATCAACAAAAAAAACCCCAATATTATTACCTTAATGGAAGAATTACCTCTAACACCCTCCCTTAATGCTTGCTTACATGACGAAGAACAATACTAAAACAAAATAAAAATATTTTAGAAAAAAAAAAAAACTATGATATTTGGTAAAGTATTTATCAACAACTTTATTTTCTTCTGTAATACTGTAGAGTGAGATCCATCACAAAACCATTCATTCTGAGCTACCACTTGATCCCTTGAATATGTGATTTCTTTAAACCAGAAAACCCATTGTAAAAGAATGAAGACATAACCAATGACAATGTTCTTGGGGAACCACAGTCACCAAGAACCACAAATGTTTAAGTTATGTTAACCTATTCTAAAAAAGTGTGAGAGGTTTTTAATTCCTCCAAAGTATGGAATAAACACTACTAGTAACATTGGTAAAATATGCTATAATAAATTGATAGATGGATATTTGAACTCTGACCTCCATTAAGAGAAAAATTTCTTCCAACTCTTTGAACATTGAAAATCGATATCAACATGGCTATCACATTCAAAAACCTGAATCCATGTCAACTGCTAGACGAAAGGTATGGGGACAACCATAAGTAGGTGAGGGTGATATTTCCTATACAAAATAATGTTCAACATATGATTCACCATCCTGGAAGCTTCATTCAACTGGATCAATCGAGTTCCTCTTGAAAATTGGGTGTCCCTCGAATTTTTTATGGCATATCGTTGGTATTATTTCAGTGGTCTCTCTCAATTAGGATATCCAATTTCCTACTTAAATGTTAATTGAAAGTTGTCTTCCACTCAGGTATCTCACTTCAATCATCAAGAAACAATCTCCTCTAAATATATAAATAGGAAATATGGATTCAAATGAGTGGACAAACATAGTCTCATGAAATAGTGAATCACATACGTCAACATCACAAAAATCACTCACAAGATCAGTCTACTCTCACACAAAAAATCTATCTACTCTCCTACTGTAGATTACATATTTTTCATATTTCTTGGCCATCCCTATCGAGTTAAACCCATATCAAATCTGATAATAATTTGGAATTGGGGGGAGTAGTCATATATTCACACAGACAAACACACAAAAATTTTCTCATATATTATAAAAAAATACACATACGTTGGTTTTGGAGCCTGATTATCTTCCTGATTCAAAGGTTTGTTTCAGTCGTGCTTAGACCCCATTCCCTAACAGGGGGTGTGCAATGCATTGTCCCCCTAGAACTGTCACCAGGGGGTTCCAAGGGGGGGTAGAGACCATTTTTGTATCCTTCCATGGCAAGGGATTTGGAGGAAGAGCCCCTGAAGTGAAATTTTGGTAAAAATTGCCTTATAAAATATTGTAATTTCATAGTCAATATCGACAATTCAATATAAGGTCACAAATATGATGGTAGAAGTTATTTCAGGGTTTTTTTCCCTATAAGGAAAAACTCTCTTATGATGGATTTGTATTGTGGTTGTGTATTAGCATGAATATTGTATTCTGGGAGAGGAGTCTATGAGAAAAAGAAGAGGAAGTTATAGTAGGTGTGTTGTAGGTTGTATCCCTTCATTTTGTTAAATAATAATAAAGGAAGGCCCTGACAATTTCTCTGGTGGACATATCCCACACTGGGTGAACCAAACATATATGTCTCTCTATTTTATAATGTATCTTTTGTATTTTACTTCGCATTAGTTTTATTTTATTTCTTTGTAATCCTTTTTTTTTCTAACGACTGGTATCAGAGCGAAAGGTAACTCGCAGGAAAAAAGGGTTCCTGGTTCGAGTGGGAGCAATGGTGGAAGATGGAAAGTTTAGGTTCAAGAAATTTAGTGGCCAAAAATAAAAGTTATGCAAGATGCAGATGGAAGATGATTTATATCAGAAGGATTTATTCCTACCATTGGGTGGAATAACAAAGAAGTCGATGGCCATGAAGGAAAAAGACTGGGAGGTTCTTGATAGAAAGGCACTATGAACGATACAGTTGAGCCTGGCAGTGTCAACAACTTTCAATATTTCAAAAGAAAATACAATGGAGCTTATGGAAACATTGAATAAACTGTATGAAAAACCCTCAACACTCAATAAGGTATTTCTAATGAAGAGATTATTTAATATGGATATGTCAGAAGGTTGGTATCTTGCAGATCATTTAGATGAATTTAATATGATTCCTAATCAACTAAGTTTGTAAAAGTGGACTTTGATGATGAGGTCAAGGCTCTTATAGTCTTGTGCTCATTTCCAGAAAGATGGAATGGCTTGGTCATGGTTGTAAGTAACTCTGTCTATGGTTCAAAAACTTGAAAATTTTATGATGTTGTTGGTGTTACCCTTAGTGAGGAAATGCGATGGAAAAGAACAGGTGGGACATCAGGTAATTTGTTAAACATGGAGAAGAGGCGAAGAAAAAAAGATAGACGAAAGGGCTAAGGGAATGGTGGGAATTATAGGAAGAGAAGATCCAAATCCATACTAGGAAAGATATAATGTTTGAATTGTGGGAAGAAATGGCATCTGAAGAGAGACTACAGAGCTCCAAAGAAACAAAGAGATGGACAAAAGGAGAAAAATCAGGAAGCAAATGTAACGGGTGATGTGTTACAACATGATTTGATTATTTTTGAAGATAATATTTTTGAGTCTTGGGTAGTATATTCAGGGGCTTCATTTCATGCCACACTCCATAGGAAACATTTTTTATATTATGTTCAAGGTGATTTTGGACAGGTTCATTTGGGTGATGATGCACCATGAAAAACTGTTGGAATGGGAAAGGTAAAAATAAAGAAACGTAATGGAAACCAATGGTTATTGAAATAGGTAAGACATGCACCAGATGTAAGTAAAGATATAATTTTAACAAGGCAGTTGGAAAGTGAAGGTTGTATATATATATTTATAGATATGGCGCAGAACGTGACCAAAGAATCACTGGTGATAGAAAAAGGAGAGAAGCTAGGTACATTTTATTTATGTACTGGTAATATTGATTCTTCTATCTCTTTAGCTTCTATAGGAGTGGATACAACACTTTGGCATAATAGTCTTGGACACTTGTGTGAGAAGGGAATGCAGATAATTCACAAAATAATTTTGTTTCCATATCTTAATCAAATTGATTTGGATTTTTGTGATCATTGTGTTTATGGAAAATATAAGAGATTCATATTTCTCAGAGTTGGAAAAGAAAAGAAGAGTGAAAGGATAGATCTTATACATACAAGTGTATGGGGACCAACTCAAGTATAATCTCTTGGAGGATATCGTTATTATGCTACTTTTATTGATGATGCAAATATAAAAACTTGGGTTTATTGCATTCGACAAAAATATGATGTTTTTGATACTTTTAAGAAATGAAAATCTTTGGTTGAGAATGATATAGGAAAAAGGTTGAAGTGTCTCAAATTAGACAATGGAGGTGAATATTGCAGCAAGGATTTTGATGATTATTTTTCATACCATGGGATTCGTAGAGAAAAAATAGTTCGAGGAACACCGCAAGAAAATGGTGTGTCAGAAAGGATGAACATGACAATCATGGAGTGTGCAAGGAATATGTGATTCCATGTTGGGTTTCCATTACATTTCTAGGAAGATGATGTAGATATTGTTTTTTACTTATAAAAAGAGGACCCTCAATCTCTTTGGATGGTGGAATTCTAGAGGAGGTGTTGGTGCATGCCAATTTTGGAAGAAAGTCAAGGAAGTTTGAAGAAATCAAGGCAATGATGGAAAATGGGGAGCACACCGGAAATAAAGGAAAAGGATCGTCGAAAATAGAGGAAACCCAATACAGAGGAAGAGAAGTTACAAACTGGAAAATAATCGAGTTGGAGAACGGTTGGATCGTGGACCAACTAAGATTGTGCAGTGGAAAGTGGAAAAACCTAATCTGCTTAGGGTCAAGGTTTTTGTAAGGAATTTGTGCCATGTTTTGTATAAGTAGAATGTATTAGGACTATAAAAAGTGTTAGTTTTGTTTGTCCTTTAGTTTGTTAGGAGGATTTTTTTGAGATATTGGTTAGATGTTCTCAGTTTTGTGAGGACTATTGTGATCTCTAGAGATCGATTGTAATGGATGAAGAAATGTACAATGCGCAACACTAGATTTTGCATGAAGAATAATAAAGAGATGAAGCGACTCATCTCTGTGGACGTAGCCCCAGGAGGGGGTGAACCATGATATATATGGGTTATGTTTGTATGTGTGTAGTATTTTTTATTATATTTTCTTTAATATGTTTTATTATGAACATGCTAGAATAGTAAAGGAAATAATATTGTGCACTAAGGATAAACTGATGAAATCTATAGAAAAAAACTAAATGGATGAACGTCATAGTTAGTATTCAGATATGAATCTTATGTTGTGATAGATGGATATAAGTCCTTTGGTCTATGCTTTTATAATGGTTAATGGAGTTTCATTGGAATATTTGTGTCAATGGTTAGAACTAACATCCAGTTAGAGTTAGCATAATAAGTGAGTATTCGAGGGCTATCAAGTGAGTAGATCTAATTCTCATGAGAGAAAAACACATCCCATCCCATGGTTGTAGACATCTGAGTCCTAAGACCACCCATTGAAGCCATATTGGGTGAGGCTACACATTGCACTTTGTGCATTGTGTTTCCTTCTGGTATCGAGAAGGGTCAATGGTCGAAGGGTTCTTGGTAATCCTATAGTTAGAACCCGGGTCAGCCCATAAGTAGCCAATAGGAGGCATGGATAGGTAAAAGGGTGAAGTATTATTTTTTTAAGACCTTTGGTTGTGAAGCATTTGTCCATATTGATCAAGAAAATAGAATAAAGATTGAGGCAAAATACAAGAAGAATACCTTTATTGGATACGATGTTAATGATTTTGGTTATCTCTTATGGGGTTATGAAAATTGAAAAATCATTAGAAGTACAAATTTCATATTCAATGAGACGATCATGTAGAAAGATCAGTTGCAGGGAAAACAATAGGAAAAAGAAAAACCATAATACATGGTGCTTGATGAGATCATTGAAAAATAAATTTGAAAGGTACCAGAAAATAAAAATGTACAACAACAAGAGAAACATGTACCTTAAACTCCCACAAGTGTTGTTAGAAGATATACTAGGTTAAGTAGACCCCCTGAATGATACTCTCCTTCATTGTATTATTTATTTTTGACTGATTCTAGTGAACTATAATGTTATAAAGAGGCAATTCAGGTAGACACCAAAAGGAAGTGGGAGAAAAGCATGAAAGAGGAAATGGATTCCTTGGTAAATAAACAGACTTAGGACTTGGTTTAGTTTCATGCAGGAAAAAGAGAACTGTATAATAGATGGGTTCACACGTTGAAGGAAGATGTAGGGAAAAAATGGTACAAGGCTAAACTTGTTGTAAAGGGGTTTGCACAAAAGAAAGGTATAGATTTTGATGAAATATTTTCTCTTTTTGTTAAGATGACTTCAATTAGGACTATTTTAAGTCTTGTGGTAGTAGAATATTTTCATCTTGAATAGTTAAATGTAAAAAAAAATTTATCCATGGGGATTTGGAGGAAGAGATTTATATGCAGTAGACACATCAGTATGATGTCAAAGGGAATGAAAATTTGGTATGCAAGTTGAAGAAGAGATTGTATGGCCTAAAGAAAGCTCCAAGGAAGTGGTATTTGAAGTTTGACAGGTTTATGATAGAACACGGTTATAGTAGATGTCATTATGATCACTCTGTTTATTTTAAAAGGCTAGAAAATGGAAGCTATATTATATTGGTACTATATGTAAATGATATGCTTGTTGCAGTTTCTAATATGAAGGATATAAATGTGCTCAATAATAAATTATCTAATTCATTTGCGATGAAGGATTTGGGTGCTGTAAATAAAATCCTTTGTATGAGAATAGAAAGAGAGATACAAAATCACAAATTGACATACATAAAGAAGGTGTTGGAGAGGTTGAGAATGTAGAATACAAAACCAGTTAGTACACCTTTGGCCAACCATTTCAATTTTACTAAGGAAATGTGTCCTAAGACACAGGAGGATATAGAATACATTCTCAGGGTCCCTTATCCATCAACAATTGACAGCTTGATGTATGTGATGGTTTGCACAAGACCAGATATTGGACATGCAGTGGGAATTGTGAGCAGGTATATGAATAATCCCAGTAAAGAACATTGGGAGGCAGTAAAATGGATCCAGGTATTTGAGTGGTACTTCTACTCATGCATTATGTTTTCGATTTTCAAACATTGTTCTACAAGGATATTGACTCAAATATTGCAAGTGATCAAGATAACACGAGGAGAACCATAGAGTATGTTTTTACTGTAGGTGGAACTACAGTAAGTTGGATTTAAAAAATGAAAAAGGTTGTTTCACTTTCAACAACAAAAGTAGAATATGTTACTGCTACAAAGGCTAATAAAGAAATTATTTGGTTATAGAGGTTTATGGAGGAAATGGTAGAGAAGAAAGAGAATAGAAGGTTGTACTGTGACAATGAAAGTTCCATTCATCTTGTAAATAAACCAGCCTTACATTCAAAGGCTAAACATATACAACTCAGGTACCATTTCATTTGATCCATCTTGGAAGATGTACATTTAAAGTTGGAAAAGATACATACTACCCAAAATCCTACAGACATGTTAACAAAGAGAGTAACTAGGTAGAAACTAAGTTGCTACTCATTTTCAGTTGGTATTCAAGCATGAAGGTGAAGATGATAATTTTTCTAGGTCCAAGGTGTAGTATATTACAACAATTATAACAATAGTGGAGTTTGTTTGATCAGTCTGCAAGTGGGAGATTGTTGGTTGTGGATGTTGATTATATTCCTGATTTAGAGATTTGTTTCAGCCATGCTTGGACCCCATTCCATATTGGGGGGTGTGTGGGGGGGATTTCCCCCAAAATAATATCAGTAGGGGGGTCCATGGGGGGCAACGAAAATTTTTATATCCCCCCCCTAGCGGGGGATTATGGGCAACACCCCCGAAGCAAAATTTTGGGAAAAGTTTCCTTGTAAAATATTGTAATTTCATAGTCAATATGGATCGTTCATTATAAGGTCACAGATATGATGGTAGACGTTATTTTGGGGGTTTTCCCCTAGAAGGAAACCCTCTCTTATGAGGGAATTTTATTACGATTTTGTATTAGCATAAATATTGTATTATGAGAGAGGAAATTGTGAGAGAAAGAAGAGGAAGTTACAATGGGTGTGATATAGATTGTATCCCTTTATTTTGTTGGATAATAATAAAGGAAGGACCTGGAAATTTCTTTGGTGGACATATCCCACATTAGGTGAACCATGTATATTTGTGTCTCTATTATATTTTGTATATTTTGTATTTTATTTCAGATTTGTCTTATTTTATTGCTCTGTGATCTTGTTTTTTCTAACAACATACACATAGTTATAGCTCTATTTTATAGAGTTATTAATCTCTAACTATTTCCTAATTTAGGTGGTGTAGTTGAGATAATATCTCAAGAAACAAATACATAATATTATTAAATTAATGGAAGCATTATATCCAATATTCCTTATCCCATAGGCCCAAAATTAGTTTGAGCAATGCGACCGGGAACGTGACAAAGAACTCCATATAAAAACACCTCCATTTTTTTATTTGAATGCATAAAATAGAAGAGCTACTTTAGATTTCTAACAAGTATCACCCTCTTAACATGTTCCTCTTTCCACTTGGATTTTTTTTCTTCTATGTTATGAGGAAAATATATCTATGGCTAGGGGTAAACCACAATAGATGGAACAACACTAGTTACTCATGAGAATATTACAATCCATAATGACTTTGTACACATGGTTGCCAATATGAATTGCACTACAGATCCATGTGGATATATATCAAATAGTTGTTCATGGCCATGAATATTCAATACAAAGTGGACATATTCTATAGGATGTCGTAGTCACAAACTAGAAACAATGGAGTCCAATATCAAAATAAAATGAAGATATATGTATACAATGGAGTAAAATATTATCTTCCATGATCATTGAACTCATACAAGTACTGGTCTAATGAAAGATAGAAACATATATGGGATTCTTCTACTGTAAGTTGGAGGTCTTATACACTATTTGTCTAAGGTTCAAGTCTACATATTGTGAAAAGTGGAGCTGAAGTCAAACACAATGATACTTCATTTGATTACCACTCATCAAGGTATACTATTAAAAAAAGTGAAAAAACCCACTGATAATGAAAGTAGGTGTCAAGGCACTGATTACATTCCACAAGTGTGAATAAAGGTGTTAAGGTTGAACACTTGAAGAATGCATCAATCAACAAACATTGATGTATTCCCAACTGTTGATGATGGGAGAACCTACCACTGATGATTGCAAGACTCTAGGTCTTGTTTCTAGAATAGATGAGTTGAATTCGATGGAAGGAGACTGACTGGAAGGATATCATTAAGGTATCTCTCATCATCTAGCACAAGGTACAAAGCAATATATTGATGATTAGAAGAATCTTGGATGAATATGATGTTCACAAATCCACGACCATGTGCGTCCCTCACATGCACTAGATGCAAGTTGTGCATGAAAGAGACCCTCTGAATAGAAAGTAATAAGGAAAATTAATGAAAAAGGAAAGGAAACCACCAATAAGTTTAATGGAATAGAAGACATTGCAATGATCCCAACGTGTGAATAAATTTCTTGTCGTCAAGCACAAGGGAAACCCCCTAATCAATGACAAATGAGGAAATTCCATCTGTTGGGTTCAAGTTTACCTACCAATGATGAAAGTAGGCCCATGGTTTTAGGTAGGACAATGAATTCATGTGATTTTGAGATACACTAAGGGTATGGCTGACATCCACAGTCAAGACTTATAAGAAATGGCTGACACACACTTTAAAATTCGTCTGAACAAGATCATGAGACATATAGATAACTCAGGTAGCATAGACTTAATCATGATTAGTGACAAAATATTGTGACAGAGGAGGCATCAACAAACTCTCCATAGGAATTGGAAGAATAACTAGTCATAGGAGTAAACTCTAAGTAACGAGTTGATCTTCCAAAGGTCATTCTAAATGAAAAATTTGGATGAAAATGGACTCAAGAGTTTGTGCTTTGTTCAAAGGCGACACGACTGTTATCGATTAAATATAATATTATTTTCTTGCCCGATTTTTATTTTATTTTTTCATAGTAAAAGAAATTTTATGATACAACAGAGGAAATGAGTGTCATGAGTAAGAAACTAGTTGCAAGCAGTGGATCATACCTGTCCTCAATGCAAGGAAATTCATATGGGGAATGGACACTCGAGGGAATGTTTCATCTATGTGTAAAGGGTTTCAACATGCAAAGTATATATGGAAGGCACTCCTTGGCTAATGATGGAAGTTGTTGAGGAAATAGGCTTATAACGAGAAAGAATGAACCATTAATAGGCTCAACAATGCAAGTAGTTTTTCGTATATTTAGTCCCCTAGACCTGAAAAAGTATAAAATAATACCAAGGACGACTCTTCTAGCCAATGGTGACTAGAGTATTCCTTTTTCGTAATTAGTCTAGTTGGTCTGGAAAAGGGTTAAAATTATACCAAATAAATTTACTTTCAAAACCATTTAACGAGTGTGAAAGAGACAATTTTAGTCAACAATATTTTCATTTTTTTGAGTCTTAAAAGAGCTTAACTAAGATTCGGGGACGTTGTTCTAAGTAACATATCATTGGGGGGGGGTGGGGGGAAGTTTCCCATGAAGGACTTGTATTGAAAGTCAACAACTCATTGTTGGTTGACATAAGCTTGGTAGAACTCAAAAGATTCCAAGATGAGGGGGATAACATACTAGCAGAGGATCCTTCATCTATAATATATCAACAAATTCCCATTATCTAGAAGGGTGCAGAATAAGGAAATATAATCTCTACAACATCATTTCAACGAAATGAAACCATCCTAGGACTAGGAGGGAGCATACTCAGATAGAGTGGAATGCTCCCTTATTCATAAGGTATAGAACTATAAATGATATGGACATGGTCAAAAGATGCATCACCCCCAAAAATAAGAGTGGTATTGATCGAAGATTGCATCGGCAATGTCACTTCCTTAAACTTTTCACTCTCCAAGAGAAGAGTAGGATCAACCAAAGATTGCATCGAAACGGCTAGTTCCTACACCGTTGGTTGAATAGGATGCAAGAAAACATGGTCAAGAGATGAATCACTCCCAAAAATAGGAGTGGCATCGACCGAATACTGCATCAGCATGACCTCTAGTTCAACATGATGCGAGACAACATGGTCAAGAGATGCATCATCTCACAAAACAAGAGTGGTGTCAAACAAAGATTGCATCAACACGACCAATGTATAAACCAAAGAAGGCTTATATTTTTTAGGAAACTGAAGCCGACTCAAAATCCTAAGGGCCATCATACAAGGATCACACTTATTGTCCCACAATAGTAGCAGTGAAAAATCAAGTTAGATGATCTCCTTTGAAAATTATACAAAGCAACTTGGGATTACGTCCTATACGTCTAGGCTTCTCAATCCTATCAATTACCCGAGCATGACTTGTAGTGGCCGGTGACATTCTCCCAGTATGACTTGTAGAGGCTAGTACCTGATCTCCAACATGAATTGCATAGGCTAGTAATTGATCTCCAACACGACTTGCAAAGGTCAGTGACTTAATTCCAGTATGACTTGCAGTGACTGGACTTGTGCTTCCAGCATGACTTGCAGTGACTAGTTGTGGAATCTAAGACCATGGTCTTGGGAAAGACTGGTTATGAGAGACCGAAAAACAAGAAGGGTTCTGGTATACACCATGGCCCTACCTAGTAGGTTAGTATCCTCCTCCCAACTCATTCATAAAAGGGTGTAAGGGCATCATCACCGAGGAAGCCACCTGCAAAGAGAAAGCGACATGGAAAGGGTTACTCATGTGAGGATATATGTTTCCCCCAGATAAAGGAAATCCATTCAAGGGGTTTCACAAAATATAAAATAGACTCACTCTAGATGAAACACCAAAGGCCAGAGGAAGGTTCTCCATGAGAAAATCATTCATAGGAGCCAACATATAAAAATACCAATAAATGAAGGAAATATAAGAAGTATAAGGACCGCCCATTTGAGCACTCGATCCTAGAAAAGTGAAGCTAGTATTGGATCCATAGGAAGGATTATTCCAACCTTCTACCATAGGATTTTGTTCAGAAATATTACCCCTACCAAACGAAAAACAATAATAAGGAGGAAGTGTTTCTAGAGACCTAAACCTAGGATTCACATAAGACAATGACATAGAGGATGGCATGTGTGAAGTCATGTCTCACAAACCAAAAGAGAAAAGCTCAAATGCCCAATGTATTGGCTAAGGACTATGATTCGACATACCAGTGGTAAATATAAAATAATTTTTCCCCATAGACTAAGAAGATACCATTGTTGAGGTAGAAATACTTGAGGGAGTCACAGGGGCTCCGCCAACCATAGCATTCAAAAAATCATGACGCAACACAAAATCCTAGGACCAACTAATAATCAAAGAGAATAATCCTAAATAAACATAAAATCGATTGCACACAAACAAGATATAATGACTGAAAGGGATATCATAAACTAAAGTAGGTATGCCTCTCCCAAGAGGGGCCTATTACTCTGCAACAATAGAGTGGATGTGTCAGAATAAATTATAAGCCCCCTCGTAGGCTTCATAACGGAGTCCATCAGATCCATTCGGAGAGGATATCATCCATAAAGTATGTTTTTTGTCTAACCCTTATATAACTCAGGGTACCTACAAAATAACACCTGCAGGTAACCTATGTGGCTATCTATGTCACACAACTAAAGTCACCATGATATAACCAATGCTTAGGCGAGCAATATTAAGTCTGGTCCACTGTATGGGTAGGATATAAAATCCATAAATATCAAAAGCACTACCTCTCATGAAGGTAAAGGTACTAGCAATACCCTTAGATACAAAAAATTATCTCTGGTGCTAGGATGGTATTAGAGGGCTATCTCTACAACCAACATTATGTGACCTCGTTCTTAACTTCGGCGTGAGCGGATCCTCCTGAGGAAACCAATTATATAATGGGATTCACCACTCCCTGGTCAAACACATATGTTCTATTTTATATCCTTGGAGAATTTTACTCACAAAATGTTATTCCAATACCCTAGGTCCTATACTTGTTTGTGTATGCTAAAAAATAAAATTGTTTCTAATCAATTTTAATTATTAAACGTTAATTTTAATAACTTCTACTTACTCAGTAGGAGTGATCATGAAATTGATGGTATTACGACTCAAAGATATAGTATGCTTCTAAATGAAATCTCTACAATTTCAATGAATTTCAATCTTTCCAAAAGCATCAAAATCAATGTAAAGTAATCAAAAGTGAAAATGAGATAAGTACAATGCAAGCACTATTTTTTTTTTTTGATATAATGAAAAGAAAGTGAAAGGAATGAATAAAAATCTCATAGGCATGCTTTTCTACAAGAAAAAAGAGAAAATACAAGAAGTATACCAAGAAGAAACTACCCAGACCTGTATGCAAGGACAACAAATGAGAAAAATGACAAGAAAGGAGCTCACCTAAAAATTCAACAATAAAAATCCTTCCTATCACTCTGCAGGCACTTAACAGTTAGAATAGGGACCCAATAACTTTAGCAACAAGTAAAACGTACCCAAAAAACATCAAACACAACAAAAAGGACTCAGTATATGTTGTACACAATCGATTAGGAAACATGAATGTATATACGCCCCCTAAAGGGAAAAAACTCATGCATGTATGCCTCTGTCAATGGAAAAACCATGTATACCAAGAAAAACACTGCCAGGGAAAGGGTTAAGCCAAGAAACTTAGATGCAAGGAAAAATATAGGCTTTCAAGCAATAGGTGACAAGGAAACTCAAGAAAATAGAGAGAAAATAAAGGAATAAAACATTGAATACCCCAAAACAATAGATTCCCCCGTGGAGTCGGCAATTATGTGATGAGGAAAATATCTCTACTGATAGGGGTAAACCACAATAGATATAATGACACCCATAAATAAACTCTAATCTCAAGTATGATATATAAATGAAATAATAACAAGACAAGCCTAAAATCATACCTCATACGGACGTTCGAATATGACCATCATTGAGCGCGCGACCAAATATATATACCTGTAACTTGTCCTCAACAACTAAGATACACAAGAATATGGTGATAATGTATCATATCAACATATAAATTAGCGTAATTCATTAACATACTATTGATTAAGGTTGGTTGTCATTGATGTCAACCCTTGAAGAAAGCCCTGTAGCACAAGTGTTTCAGTAATGGACCCAAGATTGTTTGATGTAAATATGAATCATTATTTTTTTTTCATGGTTGATAAGAAGTAAATATGGATGAACTCCAAAGTGGTCCCCTTATGGTGAAAGCCCTCACGGGAAGATGCTTTGCGAAGTAAAAGAAAGCATGCTTAATTGTGGAATAATGAGATGAAAAACAATGAATTTTTCAGGGAAACTATCCTAGATGGATAGTTCTTGTCATGCCATTTTTGATGGTATGTATAACATCACATAACTCCTCACGGTTAGAGAGTTATGACCATTTGAAATTGGAGAACCCAGGTTTGGGTAATGGACCCACGTTTGTTTGATGGATAACAGTATGATTTTTGCTATATTTGAAGGTAATACTATTCTATATGTATAGTGCATGTCATTCCATTTTTGGTGGTATGTGGAATGTCACATAACTCCTCATGGTTTGAGAGTTATGGCCTTACGAAGTTGGAGGACCCTCATATGTCATCTAGAAGCCGCAAAAGGTCAAAGTAGTCAAAGTGGTTTAAGATAATTTAAAAGGTAAATAATAAAGTGAAGTGATGGGTGTATTATATTTCAAAGTGAATAAAAAATAAATTATTTCAATAATAAATTTAATGGAGAAATTAGAAGCGGGTTAACCCTAAAATAAGGAAAGTGTGCCAAGTGACCTAGAAGATGTTTTTAAGGAAGCTACTTGGAGAGTATAAATAAGAGGCAAGGCTCTCTCATTTTTTTTTTTGTAAATACAGTAATTATATTAAGCTTCAAGAAACAAAAAGGAACTAGCATAGTCAGCAGTCTGGTTTACAGCCGGGTCGAAATTACTGGACTGCCTCCTCTCGGAGGAAACCAGTCCAGCCGACCCGCTG
>ML780644.1:624543-655960 GCA_009831015.1 Picea engelmannii | reverse complement strand
TTAGTTAACTAATGGGAGTTTAAAATAATATATATATATATATATATTATGAATTTAAAAATAAAATAAAATAATAATAATAATAATATGAAAAGATGATTAGGCGCATTTACCTTTGGAGTTTTCGAAAAAAGAAATAAAAAGAAATAAATAAATAAATAAAAGGGGGTAAAAACTTAAAAGAGAGGGGATTTAGGGTTTTTGGGGAAAACCTAAGGGGATTAGGTCAAAAAAAGAGGATAAAAGAAAGGATATGGGGGAAAATAAGGAGGGGGGGCTATGGAGTATTGTTATGCTGCCAAAATGACAAACGAGACTGATTGCTTGTAGGAGTTGGGGATTTCCCAACTGACTTGAGTGGTAGCTCAGCCTTGGAGGTGAGCTGGGAAGCTAGGTACTGTCTGGATTGTGTGTGGCCCCTTTGCGGCTCGGGGGGCTGAGGGGGAAGGAGAGTACCCCTAGCGTTTGGCTGGGAGGTACTGGTGAGTCCTCTACGGTCGAAAAGCAGGAGCAGGAGCGACAGGAGCACAGGAATCATTTGCTGCAAGCGACAAGGGCATAGGTATGTCATTCGTATTTGGGAATTATAAATCTCAGGGTGTTTCTATCTTGTTGCGCGTGTTTATAAACTGTAGTATTAATGGATATTGTGAAAATTTGTAGTTTCAGTGGTTATGGTGTGAATAGTGTTTAAAATCTGTAGTTTTAATGGTTATTGTTGTAAACTTGTATCTTCAATGGTTATAGTATAAACTGGGTTTATAATCTGGGCAGTTTATTTATTATTGACGGTTCTGGACGAAGAAATTTTTATAAATCATTGCTCTGGACTACGTAACCTTTATTTGTTGCTTGGGACGGTGTAAATTTTATTTTTTGTTCGGGACGGTGTAACTTGTTTCTCATTGATTTTTCTGGACTGTGTAATTCTTGTTAATTATTCCGCTGGACGGAGTAAAATTTTGTTTATGGTCGGGACTGTGAAAATTTTTATTTATTTATTTAGGGTTCTGGATTTTTCTTGACTAGGGCATTTTAATTAGATGTAAGGGCGTCCTGGTTATTGGGGGATTTTGCATATGGTTAGGGGGCGGGCGTTCATAACTGACTAGTCGTGTTAATATGGCAGAGTGTACAGCCATTGGGTTGTAAAATCTTTTCGTTTTTGTGTTGGGTACAGTTTTAGGGTTTTTTGATAAACTCATTCTAGGTTTATGGGTACTGTATCTGATTCTGGGAATTTTATACTTTTTCCGGCATCTTCCTTGACTGTGGGCATATCTATTTGAGACTGGTGCATTATATGATTGTTGGCCTTCATCCTCGGGGGCGAGACCTTCCCGTGGGCGTTTTCATTCAGTGCGGGTATCATGTACATCACCTGAGCGTTCGTTCTACCCCAGAGATTGTAAGCTGCTGCCATTCGTTTGAATCTACTGTCAATCGTGATAAATCACAGTCTTTCATTTAAAAAAAAATAGAAATATCCTGTCTGGTCTGGTGTAGCTTGGTGGATTGCTGCTAAGTTTCCAGTTTATAGATGCAATCATTGAAGAATGCCTTGTTTTCATTGATAAGTTAAATATAATTTTTAGCACTCTTATTACTTCACACTGGTCGCAACCTTCTATAAGCTCATCAAAATGTTTTAATAGTCTTTGATTCTTGAACATAAACGGATCTTACTTTTTACTATTTACCTGCTATCTCTTACCATGCGCACCTTCAGGTAATTAGTGTTGTGTAATATAATGTTCAGGTTTTATTTGTCTGGTTTGTATTTGAACAATAAATGGATCCACTTTGACTATCCACATAATAACTCTTACCATGCACACCTTTAGGTTATGGGTATTGCGTAATGTAAATTTTCAGGTAATGGTTTCATGTAAAGTAAGTTTGATTTGGTATTTAGGGTAACTCGGATCTGGGTAGTTGAGTTAGCCTGAACGCCTTCGCCCTCTCCATTATCTCAATTAGATGGCATATCCCTGCGCATATCCTTCGTTACTGCCAGAGTTAACCACCGCTGCCTTAATTCATTGCTTCTGCATCATAGATCTCGCCCATTTATATCAGTCCTTGGATCGACAAACTTGCCTGGTAACTGTTGCCTTCAACCGTTACTGTATTATAATGTGGGTCGTAGTTATCGATGTTTTTGACTTCTTCATTTATGTATTACTGTTTTGTTGATAGCACACACGATGGGTTGGGATTATCATTTATTGCAGATTACAGTGATAAAATGCATGGTGGATATTGGGACAGGTTAATGTTGCTAGAGTTGTTGGATTGTTAACTAAAAACGTAAGGATCAATATATAATTCTTACTCAATGGTTAATTAATCGGTTTCTATGTAATGGTTATGCAATTCCATCGCTATTTATTAAATGCTATTTAATTTAAGAATGAAATGTATTGTTGATTTAGGGCATTGTTAGGGTATCATTTAAATGTATGCTTCATGTAATATGCTGATAATACTACTATTGCTTAACTGTAATGATCCATATAGATTTGTTGTACAACTGTAAATTAACTGGCTTCTGTTTAACGGTTATGCATTTCCATTGTTATTTGTTAATTGCTATTTAAGTTAAGCAGGAAATGTATATCTATTTTAGGGAAATGTTAGGGTTTCTCATTATAATATTACTGCAATATAAAATGATAAGTTGTTATGATTAATAATCCATCCATTGGCAACCTCCAAAAAGTGAGGAATTGATATTGGGTTTGCATGTTAATGGTAAATTTAGTTAGTGGATATGCAAGGTCAATTATTGTTAATGTACTACTTAAATTTTATTATGAAATCAGCTGGCGAATTTAGTTGACATCATTTAGGGTATGGATGTCTTTATAATTTTATTTGGAAATTAATTAGTGATTGGCAAGGTCATTTTATTATAAATGTAATATTTAAATTTTATTATGAAATTAGTTGGAAAAATTAGTTGTCATCATTTATGGTAAGGATGTCATTATCATTTTATTAGGAAAGTAGTTAGTGGACTTGCAAGGTCTTCTTATCGTAATGTGATATTTAAATTTTTATTATGAACTGAGTTGGAGAAATGGCAAGGTCTTGATATTATGATGTAATAATGCTAGCCCTGATGGCGATGTCATTATAGGTGCTTGTCATGGTAATTTATCGTTGAAATCTTGAAATGTAATATCCTCGCTTATGGAAGGATGCTACCTAGCCTTGATATCATAGGAAAGTAAGAGCATTGATAATGGTTTATAATATCTTGTAGAATACATGTAATGGTAAGGTTGATCATTATAAGGATATTCCAATGTTCAGCCTAAAATGGTAAGGTCCTTAAACTAAGAGTAAAAATCATTATGTGTTAGATTTAGAGTTATATCATGCATACTCACCTTTATGGCTGGGTGGATGACGTATCGACTAATGGTTTTAAACGAAGTAAATGATCTTTGCCTGAGGCCAGTGAGTCGTAGGTAATGTTGTGCCTTCACTAATTGCTGGTGACCTTCTGTCTTACATCTTCCTTAGAGGTCGGGTTGTCCATTGATTTTGTTGTACCGGGTTGGTTTCCATTGCTGGTGCTGCTTGTGTCGGGCGGGAGGTAGACACCCCCTTGTAGCCTTAGTATATATGTCTGTGTGTTCCCCTGTGTCCAGAATCCAGTGCCGTATCAAGAGTCTTGGGCCCTTTGAAGGCAGCGTTTCCACTCTTGCAACACACCTGAGGGGATTATTAGTTTCTGCCTGAGAAGTCGGCCAGGAGCCTATCTGACCTTCTCCCTCTCCGGAGTAGAGAATTAATATTAAACGCCCTGCTTTCCTGTGAAGAAATAGTAAGACCTACTACTACGGATTCTTCCTTCAGTGTTCGTACGGTACCTAACCCTATATGTCGTATTGTTGAAGATATTGTGGGGTGCCTTTGTCTTGGGTGGTATTTGCTTGCAGTTACTTGTTGGGTGCCTTGTGTCTTTGTGTTGTGGTCAACGTGGTTGCGTCTTGTTAGTCATCGGGTGGCGTCATAGAGTCCAATGTGTTTGTTTCCCCTCCTACATGTGTGCACACACATTTAAAACACAAAAAGAAAAAAAAAATTGCACCTGTATCAGAGTTGTTGTCCTAACTAGGAGGGTCATTACATATGGTATCAGAGCCGGTTTGACCCGCGACTTGGGGTTAGGTATGGATTTTGTTGACAGGATTAGATTGATTATACTGTTGCTGATCGAGTTGATTGTGTGCATGTAGGTAATCATGGTTAGAGGACGCCGCGGAAGTAGACGACGTGGTGCTAGGGGAGGAGGTGTGACGCCTCCAGCAACATCCACACCTGAGGGGTCTAACCCCCAGGGAGGTGAGCAAGTTCTAGGAAAGGAGAAGATAGCAGTTGGTGATGTTATTGGGATGATGAGATCCTTTTAGCGCATGTCCAAGGCTCTGATCAGCCGTTTGGACAGAGACAAGGCCAGGGCGCCGGCACCCCCTGAGGTTCTGCCGCGCGCACTGACCGTTGCAGGTAGCATTCATCGTGAACTCGAGAAGGTAAAATTTCCTGAGTTATTTTGTGCCCCAGACAGCGTAGCCACCAAGGCATGGTTGGAGAATATGGCGATGTGCTTTGCACTTCGCGATTAAACCTCCAACATGAAGGTCCGCATGGTGGTATTTCAACTGAAGGGGAGCACTCTTCTATGGTGGAAGACACTCCTTCCGCAGCTAAACATGGTTGTGGAAGATGTGTCATGGGAATTGTTCAAGGAACGGTTCCGAGAGAGGTACCTTTCAGAGGAATTCATTGAGTGTCAGCTCAATGAGTTCAATGCATTACGATAGGGAGGTCGTACGGTGCCTGAGTACGAGGCATGTTTTATGTAGCTGCTTCGGTATGCTCCACACCTTAACACAGAGAAGCTCAAAGTCAACAGGTTCGTGTTTGGCCTTAATGGTAGTCTGCATGCAAAGGTTAGGATATTGATGCCTCAAACCTTGCACGATGTTGTCCAAAAGGCCCTCATAGCAGAGGAGGAGCTTATCAGCGGGGGTTAGACCAGGACTTTAGCGAGACCCGTACGACAGAGCTCATCTGGTGCGCCGCGGCATCAGACACCAGTGAGACATACGCCGGGACATCGTGGCTTCCATAGGGTATCCACATTCACTACACCTCGACGACCGCCGCCTCAGCAGTGGACACTTTATCGAGGACCACAGCACCAGCAACAACGTCACCCGCAGCAACAACAGTTTAGGCCTGTTCAGCAGAACAGACCATGGTTTCAAGCTGGTGGGCAATCATCTTCTACTTCGGGTACCAGGACTACTAAGCTGAAGAAGGGGTGTTGGACGTGTGGGGAGCCACACTACCAGCGCGACTGTCCTGTGGAGAGGACCAGGACGTTTGGATCAGTCGGAACCGCTACCGTTGGAGATATGGGCAAGGCCCATCGGATACATGCAGCGGTGAATAACCACCAGGCAGAGCACCAGTCGACTGTGCTCGAGACGACAGGTAATGTCACTGACCAGACCCTTAGTATTTTGATAGACCCAGGTGCTACTGAGAGTTTCATTTCTAGTGCAACGCTAAAAAGGATTAAGGTAAAGGTAGTCGAACAGGATGAGTTTAGCTTCATGGAGATGGCCTCGGGAGCCAAACAAAAGGTTGGAGGAAGGGTTACGGGATGTGCCCTTAACCTGGGTGAGTTTGTCATGAGAGTCAACTTGTACGTCACGATCTTAGGATCTTATGACGTCGTGATCGGTATGGATTGGTTAGAAACACATGAGGCAATACTCAACTGTAAGACAAAACGATTGAGCTTGGTTGATGATGAAGGACAAAGACGTGTGATTGTAAGAAGGAACCAGGGAGTTTCCCTGCGGTTCGTCTCTTCCTTACAGTTACGGAAGAGTATGCGCAAGGGGTGAAAACTTTATGCAGTCCTTGTGCTAAACGAGAAGGGGGTAGCGAAAGGTCTAGAACACCTTCCGGTGGTGAAGGAGTTTGCGGACATATTTCTAGAGGAGTTGCCTGGGATGCCACTGGAAAGGGAACTGGAGTTTACCATAGACCTGAAACTGGGAACCAAACCGATAGCAAGAATGCCTTATCAGATGTCGACCCTAGAGTTGCAAGAGTTGAAAATGCAACTGAAGGAGTTGTTGGACCTGGGACTAATATGTCCTAGTGTGTCACCGTGGGGTGCACCAGTTATTTTCATACGGAAGAAGGATGGATCATGGAGGCTTTACATTGACTACCGCCAACTGAACAAGGCGATGATCAAGAATCAATATCCCTTACCTAGAATAGATGATCTGTTCGATCAAATGAAGGGTGTGATGGTGTTCTCCAAGATCGATTTGCGATCCGGGTATCACCAATTGCGGATCAAGGAGGATGACATCCCTAATACTACCTTTAAGACAAGATTTGGAAATTACGAGTTTACTGTTTTTCCATTTGGACTGAAAAACGCCCCAGGGGTATTCATGAGTTTGATGAACGGGGTGTTCCGCGAGTACTTGGACAAGTTCGTCCAAGTATTCATTGATGATATTTTGATCTACTCTCGGACGATGGAGGAGCATGACGAGCACTTGCGCTTGGTACTACAATGTTTACGAGAACACAAATTGTATGGGAAGTTGTCCAAATGCTCTTTTTGCCAATCGAGGATTCACTACTTAGGGCATGTTATCTCCGGCGAAGGTATCACCATGGATCTAGCCAAGGTTGAGGATATTATGGAATGGCCTGCGCTGACGAATGTCACAAAAGTGCGTAGTTTTATGGGATTAGCGGGATACTATCGATGGTTTGTTGAGGGTTTTTCGAAGATAGCAAATCCGATCACGGAATTGCAGAAGAAAAACAAGAAGTTTGTTTGGATCGAGAAATACGCAGAATAATTTCGAAGGCTTAAAGAGTTGTTGACAACCACGTCGATATTAAAGGTCCCTGATATGGATGCAGACATCTTGGTATGCACTGACGCATCCAAGGAAGGCTTAGGCGGAGTCTTGATGCAGGATGGACGAGTGATTGCTTATATTTCGAGGAAGCTGAGAAGGCATGAGGAGAACTACGTGATGCATGATTTGGAGTTACTAGCCATCATATATGCCTTGAAGGTTTGGAGACACTACCTTGTTGGATGAAAGTTTGAATTAAAGACTGATCATTGTGGACTACAACACATTTTTATGCAAGGTGACTTGAATGCGCGACAACGGCATTGGTTGGAATTGCTTAGCGAGTATGACTTCGAGATTACTTACATAAAGGGAATAGTGAACCGAGTGGCGGATGCCTTGATTCGGAGGCCATGCATCTTTTCAGTGTTACCTCTTCAGACAAATCTACGTGAGAAGATTTTCACCTTACAGCGTGACAATGACTGGTACATCGAAGTCAAGGAATTTATCGGACAAAACACGATGATGGTACCACGATATGAGGGATATTCATTTGATAGCGATGGTTTAATGAGGTTTAGAGGTCATATTTATGTACCGCCAAACGATGAGTTGAGGATGTTGATCCTGAGCGAGGCTCATAGAGCAGTTTACATGGCTCACCCGGGAGTCACAAAGATGAGAGCAGACCTTAAACCCTTATTCTTTTGGAAAGGAATGAAGGCCGACATAGTCAACTTTGTGGCTAGATGTCTCAAGTGTCAGCAGGTAAAGGCTGAACATAGACACCCGGCAGGATTACTTCAACCACATGCCATTCCAGAATCGAAATGGGAAGTTATCTCGATGGATTTTATTGTTGGATTGCCACTGACAGCAAGGAGACATGACTCGATTTTTGTAGTAGTAGACACTCTGACGAAGTTTTCTCACTTTATTCTTGTTCGTACGACATATCAGGCACCTGACATAGCGAGAGTTTTCATCAATGAAATTGTGAGGCTGCATGGCGCGCCTAAAAAGATTATATTTGATCAAGGATCGGTGTTTACTGGACGATTTTGGACGAGTTTCCAAGAGGCCTTGGGAACCCAACTTAATTTTAGTACTGCGTATCACCCAGAGACCGATGGGTAGACTAAACAAATGAACCAAACCTTGGAAGAAATGTTGTGCATGTACGTGATGGACCAACAAAAGCGTTGGGAGGAATTCTTGCCTCTAGTAGAGTTCGCTTACAACAACAGTTATCAGAGCACCATAAAGATGGCGCATTTTGAGTTTCTTTATGGGTGACTATGTCAGATGCCCTTGAGTTGGGATCGACTTGAGGATAGGGTTCTGGTGGGGCCAGAAGCGATCCAAGAAATGGAAGAGTAGATGCAAACCATAAGACAAAGGATTAAAAAAGCGTAGGATCGACAGAAGAGTTATGCCGATGCGCACCGAGTCGACTGTAGTTACGAGGTCGACAATTGAGTCTTCTTGTGGGTTAAACCGCATAAGAGTTCGATCAAGTTTGGAAAAGGAGCTAAAATCTCTCCTAGGTTCATGGGACCCTTCGAGATTGTGGAGAGAAAGGGGCCCATGGCCTATCGACTAGCCTTGCCTGATTCTTTGAGGCATATGCACAATGTTTTTCATGTATCTGTTTTGAGACATTATATTAGTGATCCTACACATGCGATTGACATGAGTTCCTTGCAGGTATCGGACGAGGGAGAACTTATGGATGAGTCGGTCCGCATCTTAGATCATCGCGTTCGATAGTTACGACGTCAAATAGTAGATCAGGTCAAGGTCCAGTGGGACAGTTATAGTCTGCACTCGACAGTTATTTTTGTTTGATAGATAGACTTATGGTACTGTGATACTTTATTTTTTCATTTATACTGAGAAACTTCGGGATGATGTTTAGACCAAGAGGGGGTGTATGTAACATCCCTCTCTGGCGCACTGAGACAACTTATTATTTGAGGACACTTGCTTGCAAGTGATCTGGACTTTTATGATGTTAGACCATTTATACTTGATTATGATGCAATTGACAGATGACATGATGTGTTACTATTTGATGTCGACAGATTTTATTGACTCATTTTTATTGAGTGTGCAGGGTTTTTGACCTTGAGGATGCAGAGGCATCGGTAGAATCCCCTTGGACTCTGGACTGAGTCAAGGAGTGTGCTTTTGCATTGATATGTTTACTATGATGTTTCATTTGATTTTATGATTTGATGTTTACATTTATGACATGATTATTGATGATGCAGGCTGACGATAGCTTGCCGACCAGACTCACATATGGAGTAAAGGGGCCACACACGATTGCAGAGAGGTTGAGGGAGAGGGGTGGACAGCAGCCCTGCCACCGCCTACTAGCACTCCTGCCGTGGCTCAAACTGTAGGTTAATGATTACCTAGTTTGAGAGGATACATGATGCCATGGGGGCAGACAGTGACAGTCACTCACGATGATTCTAAGGGGCATGCAATAAGGTAGGGGCCTTATTCCTTAGAACCCTTAGTCTCCTACAAGTTCACCTGGAAGAGTTTTGACTCTAGGTGTTATAGATCTCTACCAATTAGTCTAGTTGGCGAGTGGAACCCTTGGAGCACGTGGTGCATCCTGAAGGGCACGTCGCACAAAAGAAACTCAGTTGGCGAGTGGCACCCTTGGAACACGTAGTGCATCCTGAAGGGCACGTCGTGCAAAAGAAATTTGAGAGGCGAGTGGTACCCTTGGAGCACGTGGTGCATCCTGAAGGGCACGTCGCAATAATGTGGAGAAAGGAGTCAGCCTAAATATCCCTAAGACCTCAACACCTAAATAAATCCTTAAAACAATTCCCCTAACCTGGCGTCGCCAGTTCAGAATTTGATCCTATGTCAAAAAAAAAAACATAATTCAAGAGTACACATTAAATATTCATTACCCCTAAGATGATTTGCAGCCTCCACCTAATCCGAGGAGTTTCCTTCCTTAATTAAATACATAAAACAATTCCTTCGTTAATTGAATTCATAAAGTATTTCCTTACTTAATTGCGTACATAAGGCCTTTCCTCATTCCGAGTAATAAGCTTGATAATTCATCTTTTAGGAAGGTGCTACTTTTCCCTAACATGATAATCGAAGCTTAACCATCTTCTAATGACAATGTCAGGATATTCTATCTCACAGTAGATCTTCCATGCAAATAACATTAGAAATTTATTCCCTGGTAAGCTAGCTCTAACAATACAGGTGCTAATAATAATATTGAACAAACAAAAAAAAAAAACCACTTAAGCTAATGTGAGTCTTCATAAAGTTTGAAGGGTAAAATAAAGAGATTAAATAAATTAATTTAATTGGGGGGCCGTTGTAAATTTGAAAAGAGGAAATTAATTAGTTAACTAATGGGAGTTTAAAAGAAAATATATATATATATATATATTATGAATTTAAAAATAATAATAATAATAATAATAATATGAAAAGATGATTAGGCACATTTACCTTTGGAGTTTTCGAAAAAAGAAATAAAAAGAAATAAATAAATAAATAAAAGGGGGGAAAAACTTAAAAGAGAGGGGATTTAGGGTTTTGGGGGAAAACCTAAGGGGATTAGGTCAAAAAAAGAGGATAAAAGAAAGGATATGGGGGAAAAGAAGGAGGGGGGGCTATGGAGTATTGTTATGCTGCCAAAATGACAAATGGGACTGATTGCTTGTAGGAGTTGGGGATTTCCCAGCTGACTTGAGTGGTAGCTCAGCCTTGGAGGCGAGCTGGGAAGTTAGGTACTGTATGGATTGTGTGTGGCCCCTTTGTGGCTCAGGGGGATAAGAGGGAAGGAGAGTACCCCTAGCGTTTGGCTGGGAGGTACTGTTGAGTCCTCTATGGTCGGCAAGCAGGAGAAAGAGCGGCAGGAGCATAGGAATCATTTGTTGCAAGTGATAAGGGCACAGGTATGTCATTCGTATTTGGGTATTATAAATCTCAGGGCATTTCTATCTTGCTGCATGTGTTTATAAACTGTAGTATTAATGGCTATTGTGCAAATTTGTAGTTTCAATGGTTATGGTATGAATAGTGTTTAAAATCTGTAGTTTTAATGGTTATTGGTGTAAACTTGTAGCTTCAATGGTTATAGTATAAACTGGGTTTATAATCTGGGCAGCTTATTTATTATTGACGGTTCTGGACAGAGAAATTTTTATAAATCATTGCTCTGGATTGTGTAACCTTTATTTGTTGCTTGGGACAGTGTAAATTTTATTTTTTGTTTGGGACGGTGTAACTTTTTTCTCATTGATTGTTTAGGGCTGTGTAATTCTTGTTAATTATTGCGCTGGATGAAGTAAAATTTTGTTTATGGTCGGGACTATGAAAATTTTTATTTATTTATTTAGGGTTCTGGAATATTCTTGACTGGGGCATTTTAATTAGATGTAAGGGCGTCCTGGTTATTGGGGGATTTTGCATATGGTTAGGGGGCGGGCGTTCATAACTAACTGGTCGTGTTAATATGGTGGAGTGTACAACCATTGCATTGTAAAATCTTTTTCGTTTTTGTGTTGGGTACAGTTTTAGGGTTTTCTGATAAACTCATTTTAGGTTTATGGGTACTGTATCTGGTTCTGGGCATTTTATACTTTTTCCGGCATCTTCCTTGACTGTGGGCATCTCTATTTGAGACTTGTGCGTTATATGATTGTCGGCCTTCATCCTCGAGGGCGAGACCTTCCCATGGGAATTTCTTCCCTTGCCAGTGGGCGTTTGCATTCAGTGCGGGTATCCTGTACATCACCTGAGCGTTCATTCTACCCCGAAGATTATAAGCTACTTCCATTATTTTGAATCTGCTGTCAATCGTGATAAATCATAGTCTTTCATTTTAAAAAAAATAGAAATATCTTGTCCGGTCTGGTGTAGCTCGGTGGATTGTTGCTAAGTTTCCAGTTTATAGATGCAGTCATTGAAGAACGCCTTGTTTTCATTGATAAGTTAAATATAATTTTTAGCACTCTTATTACTTCACACTGGTCGCAACCTTCTATAAGCTCGTCGAAATGTTTTAATAGTCTTTATTTCTTGAACATAAATGGATCTTACTTTTTACTATTTACCTGCTATCTCTTACCATGCACACCTTTAGGTAATTAGTCTTGCGTAATATAATGTTCAGGTTTTATTTTTCTGGTTTGTATTTGAACAATAAATGGATCCACTTTGACTATCCACATAATAACTCTTACCATGCACACCTTTAGGTTATGGGTATTGCGTAATGTAAATTTTCAGGTAATGGGTTCGTGTAAAGTAAGTTTGATTTGGTATTTAGGGTAACTCTGACCTGGGTAGCTGAGTTAGCCTGAACGACTTCGCCCTCTCCATTATCTCCCTTAGATGGTGTATCCCTACGCATCTCCTTTGTTACAACCAGAGTTAACCACAACTGCCTTAATTCATTGCTTCTACATCATAGATCTCGCCCATTTATATCAGTCCCTGGATCGGCGAACTTGCCTGGTAGTTGTTGCCTTCAACCGTTACTGTATTATAATGTGGGTCATAGTTATCGATGTTGTTGACTTATTCATTTCTGTATTACTATATTGTTGATAGCACACACAATGGGTTGGGATTATCATTTATTGCAGATTACAGTGATAAAATGCATGGCGGATATTGGGACAGGTTAATGTTGCTAGAGTTGTTGGATTGTTAATTAAAAACGTAAGGATCAATATATAATTGTTAGTCAATGGTTAATTAATTGGTTTCTATGTAATGGTTATGCAATTCCATCGCTATTTATTAAATGCTATTTAATTTAAGCCTGAAATGTATTGTTGATTTAGGGCATTGTTAGGGTATCATTTAAATGTATGCTTCAGGTAATATGCTAATAATACTACTATTGCTTAACTGTAATGATCCGTATAGATTTGTTGTACAACTGTAAATTAACCGGCTTCTGTTTAATGGTTATGCATTTCCATTGTTATTTGTTAATTGCTATTTAAGTTAAGCAGGAAATGTATAGCTATTTTAGGGCAATGTTAGGGTTTCTCATTATAATATTACTGCAATATAAAATGATAAGCTGTTATGATTAATAATCCATCTGTTGGAAACCTCCAAAAAGTGAGGAATTGATTTTGGGTTTTCATGTTAATGGTAAATTTAGTTAGTGGATATGCAAGGTCAATTATTGTCAATGTACTACTTAAATTTTATTATGAAATCAGCTGGCGAATTTAGTTGACATCATTTAGGGTATGGATGTCTTTATCATTTTATTTGGAAATTAATTAGTGATTGGCAAGGTCATTTTATTGTAAATGTAATATTTAAATTTTATTATGAAATTAGTTGGCAAAATTAGTTGTCATCATTTATGGTAAGGATGTCATTATCATTTTATTAGGAAAGTAGTTAGTGGACTTGCAAGGTCTTCTTATCGTAATATGATATTTAAATTTTTATTATGAAATCAGTTGGGGAAATGGCAAGGTCTTGATATTATGATGTAATAATGTTATCCCTGATGGCGATGTCATCGTAGGTGCTTGTCATGGTAATTTATCATTGAAATCTTGAAATGTAATATCCTCTCTTATGGAAGGATGCTACCTAGCCTTGATATCATAGGAAAGTAAGAGCATTGATAATGGTTTATAATATCTTGTAGAATACATGTAATGGTAAGGTTGATCATTATAAGGATATTCCAATGTTCAGCCTAAAACGGTAAGGTCCTTAAACTAAGAGTAAAAATCATTATGTGTTAGATTTAGAGTTATATCATGCGTACTCACCTTTATGGCTGGGTGGATGACGTATCAACTAACGGTTTTAAATGAAGTAAATGATCTTTTCCTGAGGCCAACGAGTCATAGGTAATGTTGTGCCTTCACTAGTTGCCGGTGACCTTTTGTCTTACATCTTCCTTAGAGGTCGGGTTGTCCGTTGATTTTGTTGTACCGGGTTGGTTTGCATTGTTGGTGTTGCTTGTGTTGGGCGGGAGGTAGACACCCCCTTGTAGCCTTAGTTTATATGTCTGTGTGTTCCACTGCATCCAGAATCCAGTGTCGTATCAAGAGTCTCGGGCCCTTTGAAGGCAGGGTTTCCACTGTTGCGACAGACCTGAGGGGATTACTAGCTTTTGCCTAAGCAGTCGGCCAGGAGCCTATCTGACCTTCTCCCTCTCTGGAGAAGAGAACTAAGATTAAACGCCCTGCTTTCTTGTGCAGAAATAGTAAGACCTACTACTACGGATTCTTCCTTCAGTGTTCGTACGGTACCTAGCCCTATATGTCGTACTGTTGAAGATATTGTGGGGCGCCTTTGTCTTGGGTGGTATTTTCTTGCAGTTACTTGTTGGGTTCCTTGTGTCTTTGTTTTGTGGTCATCGTGGTTGCATCTTGTTAGTCGTCGGGTGGCGTCGTAGAGTCCAGTGTGTCTGTTTCCCCTCCTACACGCGTGCACACACTTTTAAAACACAAAAAGAAAAAAAAAATTGCACCTGTATCAGAGTTGTTTTCCTAACTAGGAGGGTCGTTACAAAGTACTTCAAGTTAGGGTTGTTGACTAATCCAAAACTAGCCATGTGAGACTAAAGAAAAGTTTGATGAAAATGCTAGTCTATTGTTGTTAAAGTTAATGAAGATTTGCAGGAATGTGATCATATACACTAGGTCTATTACAGGGCTACAAATCTGATTCGGATGACAAAATTGATGAGGGATTTTGGTTGAGGTACATGTTGAGTACATGGTAGAGACAAGTAGTTGATGAGTTGGCACATACATGAGGTGTATAGTTGATGATGTTGGTACATATTGATGATTCATAGTTGATGAGTAGTTGACACATGATTGGTATATACTTGGTACATGGTTGGATGCACTTGTTTATGGTACATGTTGATTACAAGTTGTTTGGTACAGGTTGGTGCATGGCTGATGCACTTGTTTATGGTACAGGTTGATTACAAGTTGAGGTACAGGTTGATGCATGGTTGATGCATGGTTCATATTTATTGGTACATGTTTACAATGGTATATCTCACAGTGATAGTGTCACAGTGGTTCCATCATTCTACTTCTACTTCAGGGTGGTAAGAGAGGGCAAGGACAGGTGGTTGTAGGCACCTTTCGGTTGTAGCTGGAGAACATAGGGGGTTGTATACTCCTTCTAGTTGTAGCCAGAGAATTGGGAAGTTGGATCTTCCCTCAGATTTTAGCTTGAGAAGCTAGGGGGTTGGAGCCTCCTTCCAATTGCAGTTGGAAAGCAAAGGAAGTTGGTGCTTCCAATGAATGTAATTCTTCAAGACATATAAGAAAAAGAATTATATGGTTTTATCCTGCTTTTGGTTTCCGCGTAAAACACTGGTGTACTGTGTATGTGTATGATTGTCCATTTGTTCATTTCTTATTTACTCTACAGTTATTGGATGATAATGCTTCATTGATATAAAACTTGGATTATATGGTTAAAAAGGATTAAATTGATCTATTATTGATTCACCCCCCCTCTCAGTAATCCAACACATACATGACAAATATGCCATGGAAATTAATTCAAATATTTTCAATATATCAATTGGATGAGAAAGGAGTATTTCTATTAAAGTAATCAACATAAGTAAATAGGTGAAAAACTTTTGTAACGACACATATCAAAACCAAGAAACTAAGTCCCCCCAATTGGGCCTCCATCACTTCATTCCTCCACAAAGGCAAGCTCATATATTGGATTCAATGAGGTTCTCCATAAAAAATTAGGAATATATTGGGGGATGAACACAAGAAGTTCAAACTTTTAAGGACAAAGGGATACAGACTCAATATGAAGTGAAATTTCTCTAGAGTGTCTTTTCTCTGAATGTTGAATTGTCGATTATCCAAGGCTTGGATATGGCTCAATTTATATCCTTAAAATGGAACTAAAGGGTTGATTCAAAGCATTTTCAGTATATAGAAGGTCAAGATCATGGATCTCATGACATGGCATGGAAACCCGACATAATTTTTAATTTTTGAGAACCAAACCCAATGTACATGGTCTATAGTGGATCAACCTATATATATGATTGTTGTATAACTGGTAGGGTGCATATATGTACAAAAATGTGAATTTTTGGCTCTGGAGTGAAAAAAAAGGGGACTTCAAGTCCGTAGAGGGAAATGGAAGGCATCCAAGAAATTTTCATGGAGTGATGCAAACTTTGTTGTAACATATTCCCCCTAATATGTGATGTCAGAGGAGCATCTGGAATGTCAGAAATATATTATAATTCCCAGAAGTGGAGTAATGAAGACTCAATTGGAAGTGCTAGTTACTCATGAGAATAGTACAATCCATATTGAGTTTGTACACATGGATGCCAATATGAATTACACTGTCGATCCATGTGGATATATATCAAATAGTTGTTCATCGCCATGAATAGACAATACAAAGTGAACATATTCCATAGGTTGTCATAGTCATGAAGAAGACATAGTGGATTACAGTCTCAAAATCAATTGAAGATATATGTATACAATGGAGTACAATTTGATCTTACATGATCACTTAAGTCATACAGGTACTGGTCCAATGAATGAAAAAAATATATATGGGATGTTGTTATTATAAGTTGGAGTTATTCTACACTATTTTCCGAAGTTGCAACTCTACATCATGTGAATATAGGCGTTAAATTGAAACACAATCATAATTCGTTTGATTATTGGTCATCAAGGTATATTGTTAAAAAATGCAAGACAACCCACCAATAATGAAAGTAGGTGTCAAGGCACTGAGTAAATTGCATAAGTATGAATAAGGGTGTTGAGGTAGAACAATTGAAGAATCCATCGATCATAAGACATTGATGTATTCCCAACTATTGATGGATAGAGAAACTACCACTGATGATTGGAAGCCTCTAGGTACTCATAGGAATCTAGGTCTCGTTTCTAGAATAGATGAGATGAAGTTGACATAAGGAGACCTATTGGAAGGAGAGAATTAAGGGATATCTCATCATCTAGCACGAGGTAGAAAGCAATAGATTGATGACTAGGAGGATCTCAAATGAGTAGGATTTTCATGAACCAAAGACCATGTGTGTCCCTTGCATGCACCATATGCAAGTAGTACATGAAATAAAACCTCTTAATAACATCGAAAAAGAAAAAATTTCGACAAAGGTGAGGAAACCATCAATAGGGATATTGGAATCCAAGGAACTACAAGAATCACAATGTGTGAAGAGATTTGTTATCATTGAGCACAAGGGAAACCCCTAGTTAGTGACCAATGAGGAAATGTGATTTGTTGGTTTCATGGTTACCTACCAATGATGAAACTAGGCCCAGGGTGAAAGGTAGGACAATGACTTCATGTGACTGTGAGATACACTAAGGGAATGGTTCACATGGACAATCAAGAGTTTTGGGAAATGGACGAGACAAGCTTTAAACTTCCTTGGAACAAGAGAATGAGACATATGGATAACTCAAGAAGCATAGAATTAATAATTATTAGTGACAAAGTCTTGTGATGCAGGAGGCATCAACAAGATATCCATAGGGACTGGAAGAATAACCAGTCGAAGGAGTAAACTCTAAGTAACAAGATCATAGTCCTAAGGTCATGCTAAAATCAAACTTTGGATGAAAATGGATTCAAAATTTTGTTCTATGTTCAAAGGAGACATGATTGTTGCCGATAAGAGATAACATTATTTTCCTACCCATATTTTTTTGTTTTTTCATAGGCAAATAAATGCTACGATATAAGAGAGGAAACATGTGTCGTGAGTAAGAAAGTAGTTCCAAGAAGTGGAGCATACATATGTTTAATGCAAGGAAATGAATGTGAGGCATGGACACTTAGGGGAATGTTTCCTCTATGGGTAAAGGGTGTCAAGTTATAAGAATATATGGAAGGCATTGATTGGGTACTGATGCAAATTTCTAAGGCAAGAGGATTATAACGAGAAAATGGGAACCGACAATAGACTCAACAATGCAAGAATGATGATGGAATGCAATTTCAACTTAACTCAAAAATGTCCTTTTTCGTAGATTTAGTCCCCTAGGGCTGAAAAAGTATAAAATAATATCCAGGAGAACTCTTCTAGTGAATGGCGACTAGAGTATTATTTTTTTGTAATTAGTCTACTTGGTCCGAAAAAGGGTTAAAATTTTACCAAATAGATGTCCTTTAAATTCCATTTAATGAGTGTGAAAGAGACAAGTTCACTTGACAGTCTTTTCATTTTTTGGAGTCTGGAAAGAGCTTAAGTAAGACTTGCAGATGCTCTTCTAAGAATCATATCATGGGGGAGGTCAAGGTTCCCATGTAGGATTTTTTTCGAAATCCAACAACTCACTGCTTGCTGACACAATCTTGGAAGAACCCAAAACTTTCCAAGCTAAGGAGGATAAAATTCTTGTAGAGGATACTTCATATACAATATATCAACAAACACCCATTAGCTAGAAGGGTACACAATAAGGAAGGTGAATCTCTACAAGATCATTCCAATCAAAGGAAACCATCTTAGGACTTGGAGGGAGAGTACTCAGAGAGAGTGGAATGTTCCCTTGTGAAAAATGTACAGAACTAGAAATTATAAGGACATGGATGAAATATGCATTGTACCTAAAATAATAGTGGGATTGACCAAATATTTCATAGGCAATGTCACTTCCTTAAACTTGTCAGTCTCCAAGAGAAGACTGGTATCTACCGAAGATCACATTGTGACAACCACTTCTTCAACCATTGGTTGAATATGATGCGAGAAAACATGGTCAAGAGACACATCACTCCCCAAAACAAGAGTGGTGTTGGAAAAATATTGCATTGGCACGACCTCTGGTTGAACAGGATGTGTCACAACATGGTCAAGACACACATCACCCCTCACAACAAGAGTGTTTTCAGCTGAAGATTGCATCGGCACAACCACTATATCAAACAAAAAAGGATTAGATTGTTGGGAAACCGAAGATGAGTAAAAAACTGAAGGGCCATTAGATAAGGATTTCACTTCTTGTATCACAATAGTAGCAGTGCACACACTAGTTAGGTTATATCCTTTTCAAAGTATACAAAGGAAATTGGGCTTACATCCTATATGTATAGGCTTCTCAATCATATAAATTCCCCCAAAATGACTTGAAGTGGTCAGTGACATGCTCCAAGAATGACTTGTAGAGGCTAGTATCTTATTTCCAACATGACTTGCAGAGGCTAGTGAATTAATTCTAGTATGACTCGCAGTGATTGGACTTCTACTTCCAACATGAATTGACACAGTTGGTTGTGGCATCTGAGACCATGGTATCGGGAAAGACTGGTTTGGAGAGATCGTGAGACAAGCAAGGTGTTGGTATACACCATGGCCTTGCCCAGTAGGGTATTATCCTCCTCCCAACTGATTCATAAAAGGGTGTAATGGAATCATCATCAAGGAAGCCGCTTGGAAAGAGAAAGAGTCATAAAAATGGTTACTCAAGTGAGGATATATGTTTCCACTGGACGAAGCAAATCCATCCAAGGGTTTTGCATACTATAAAATTGACTCCCTCTGAATGAAACACTAGAATACAAAGGGAGGTTTACCATGAGAAAAGCGGTTCTAGGAACCAACATCGCGGAAGAAGGATAAACGAATAAAATATAAGAAGTAGAAGGATCGCCCATTTGAGCACTTGATCCTAGAAAAGTGAAGCTAGGATTGGGTCTAGATGAAGGAGGATTCCAACCTACTACCATAAGAATTCGTTAAGGGATATGATCCCCACCATATGGAAAATGATAATAAGGAACCAGCATTCCCCCAGACCCAAAACTATGATTCACATAAGATGACGATATAGAGGATGGAAAGTGTGAAGTCATGTCCGACATACCAAAAAAGAAAGGATCAGAGGCCCAAGGTATTGAATCAGAACTATGATTTGACATACCACTTATAAATACAAAAGGATTCGTCCTCATGGATGGAGAAAAGATCATGGGAGTTGTAGCGCTAGTTGAGGTAGTCATAGGGGATCCACCAACCATAGTGTTATCACCCTAAATTGCACCACACATGCTTACCTAGCATCAGGCCAACTCATATCCCTTCTTTGCCAAAACTCTGCTGAACAACTCTTTGAAAATCCTCTTGTGTAAAGGCCCATGTGTCCTAACTGATTACTGCACGCGTGTACACGCTGGCTAACTCACAACAACCCGTGTGTACCTACAAAAGCATGAAAAAAGGAAAGTTACCGATGGAACAAAAATATATGGGTGAGTTAACTGAAACTCCTGGCCATGCATGGCCAAGGGTTCATCCAAAAACCTAGCTCCTTCTAGCCTATAAAAGAAGGGATAGGTGTACCATTTGGAGAAGGAAAAAATATAGCAAAGAAACTCTACCCATTTATGTATTCCATTGTCCCAACCATTTATCTTTTCTTCATGCCAAAGGAGATTTAAAGCGAAGCAGTTGAAGGATAGAAGAGGAGGAGCCCAAGATCAGGTTCAAGGAGTGGTGGCCGGTCTCAACTTTTGTAAGTTGATTCACTTTAAGTAATAAAGAGAATCATTTTCCCATCCCAATTCATTAACTTTCTATGGTTTGATTAGTTTATGTTTGATTTCTAACCCGTGAGTATAGAAGTAGCATGCATGCAGAGTTTTTGTTTGTCTTGAGTGCAGGTCATCTTTGGAAGGAGCATTGCGAACAAGTAATTGAGCACAATGGAGGATCGACATCGAACGCCAGTAATAAGGTATGTGGATATTTCCATGCATTTAATGAGAAAAGGGGATTTAAATCTAGGGATGTAAGTAGAAAGTAATTTCTGTTCGGTTAAATCTGCATGCAAAGTATGAACTCTATTTTCTAGTCCATAGGGTGTTTTTCCCAACAACAAAATTGGTGACCATGTTGGGGAGAATACTCTTTAGGGTTCTTGGAATTTTTATTTAAGTTTTTGGGTAGTTTAAAGACCAATTTTTTTTTCCTTTCCTGTCGTTTCTTTTCGTTTCTGTAAGGTCTGAGATAGCAGGGAGTCTAGTTTTCCATACCATCTTTCCCTGACTTTTGCTTGACTGTGTTTTTTGGGACACACAGAGGTACATGCGGCCTGCATAAGGCCTGAATGCGTGTACCCGTGCCCTATCCTCTTACAGCCCACGTGTGAACGCTAGTTGTAGAGATAGCAGTAGCGTGTAGGAGTTCAAAGAACCTTAGAGGCAGTCCTCCTCTTCCCTGTCAGAATCACACATTCTCAGGGGGTTTTCTAGAATTTTTTCTGAGTCTTGGTTGCTAACAATCCTATCTCAGATTGTTTTTTGCCTTATTATTTTTTCCTTGCATTATTTTTTTTTTCTGTTAGAAAGAGTATCCAATCCTTCAAGGGATCCTAGTTATCAATACTAGAGGTCTCTTCCTGGTCTGGTCTATCTGTTTTCATATTTTTCCTTAGATTTTAGATATACACGTAGCCTATACAAGGTCAGCCCACATGTACACGCCCTCTATCTCTGTTCAACACATGTTTGCATGCATGTTGTTTGAGTGACAGTCGCGTGCTTGTACATGCTACTTTTTATTCAGGGTGGGGCAATCATCCCCTCCTTTGATAAGAAGTATTCCTCTCAGGTCTTTGAATCTATGTTTGAACAGTCAGTAGCTTAGGATTCATCTTACCCTTAGCCTGCTTTTTCTCAGTTAAAAGTTGACAGGAAAATATAAAAATAAAATAAAAAATTATGGTTTTTAGACAAGCATGAGAGTCATTGTTTTTACAATTGCCATTTTGTGATTCTCTAATCTGACTCTTTGTGATCTGCGCTTTAATACATAACTGTTTTTCTAGGTTTTTGCTTGTCGGTATTTTCCCTTTCTTGCTTTACTAGCACTTAAATAAATAAAAAATATCTCTCTTCATTTTCTTCTTTGGTTGAAAAGTGTGTTTCTGCATCATTAGCTAGGGAAAAGTCTTTTATTTTGTAAGTTTTTACAGTTCACTTAGATCATAAGTATCTCGTGTTCGAGTGAAATTCCTTTGAGTTTTCTGTCCAAAATCTTAGAAAAATTAAAAATCTTTCTTTGTGAAAAGTTGTTGAAATTTTGCATTCAGTAAAAGTTTTTGTTTCTAGATTTTTCATTCATTTTTTTCTTTCATATTTTACACATAATTAGTTTCACCCTCATACCCCTTGATGTAAGACAAATACATAAAAGCAATGATAATTTTAAAATCTACTAGACTTTTATGTTTGTAGGGTTCACAAACTAGTTCTGGACTAGGGCCTTGAATTAGGTTGGAGAGGAAACTCTTCAAGGCCATTCAAAACAAAACATTGGAGTCTAAGATAGGGAGTGTCTAAGTCTAGTTTCATGGAAGTTATATAGGACCCCCCTCGAACACAGGGGATAAAAACAAGGTCATCTACGGAAAGGTAGCAGAGATAACCCCTCCAAAGTCGGACCAATCGTAGTGGAGAACACATATAGAGGGCTTGTTTTGGGATTCTGTCGTTTGCATTTTCCACGGGGCTTCGTGGGTCTCGAATTTGTTTGAGGTCCTCAATTGTCTTCCGGACCATTTTATCTCAATACCCTTGATAGGTTTCAGGTTCGATACCCTACTCATTGTGGTCTACCCGACTTTCGACTGTACCCGCCTGGTGACTGTTCGCGTGTTGGCAACCTAGTTGTCAATCTTTTTAGGGACATACATAGGTGACTGCGGGGGTATACCATGGTAACTAGGACAGACATCATTCCATGCTTTGTAGAGTATACCTGGAGGGTGCTTCCATGTTCAAGTTGCACTTGCATCGGTAAGTTTCTCTAGTGTTAGTTGTTGTAACTTCTCTTCCAAATAGTTTAGTGATTGCTTGTCTTATCTCTTAGGGGATTCTTTTTTAGTGTGTGTTAATTTTGAACGTTTAGACTACCTTAGCATGTATTGGATCTTATCACATAGTGGAGGACCCCGAGCTCTTTTAGTCACGAAGGCTTCTTAGCCTGCCGCTGGTTACATTGGAGCCACCCCCGCCACCATTAAGGCAAAAGCTAGAGCAACAAGGGTCTTTTGAAGTGACCAGGTTACAAACCTTTGTGCCCAAACAACCCCCAAAGGAATCAAACATTTTGGACCTTGAAGAAACCACTCTTGGCTTGGTTGAAACCCCAACCACTAATATCTTGGCACCGTTTATTGCACCAATCCAATTTTATGAATGCCAGACAGTGCCTCACACAGCAATGGAAACAAATGTTGTTACTTCTTCTTGGAATTCTTCAATTCCAACCACAGTTGTCACCACAGGAGAGTCATCTCCTAACCTACCATCATCAGTCTGAGCCACCATGGTCTCGGCCACAAACACATCACAGAGTGGACTGAACCCGTCTATGGTGGTGACCACAACCCCCTTCACACCTAGTGCGACAGGCCCTCCGTTCTCATATGGTATGCCTAGTTCAGGTACAAGTTCTATACTAACCTACTCCACTTTACAGGGAGCTCTAACGCTCCTATGAAAGGTCACCTTGGGGGCACTCCTATCCCTTTTAATGATTTTCCTTATGTAGGAGGTCATATCCATCCTTTGTCCCCTTCGCTTGGTGGTTCACATCAGCAATCCATCGAGCAACCTACACACAATAGTTTATTTGGAGCAGGGATTCAGGGACCACCTTCGCATAGTATACCAGTAGATTTGGCACCGTTTGCTTGGAATGAAACGTTTGGTAACCACACTTTCTCATTAGCCACTTTCCCGATTGGGCACAACCCCATTTTTGGACTATCTACTCCTACGCAGGGTACTATTCCTGCATAGGGGCCACACATAGTAGGACCTTGGAATTCAGGACAAGGATCCATTCCCTCCTCTGGAATACTGTTATGGGGTAATTCTTTCCACAGTCAATGGAACCCTACATAGACTACTATGCCTCTCCCCGCAGGACCGGCATGGGGTAATCCTTCCCAAAGTCCTTCAAATACAATGCATGCCCAACACTCTATGTCCTTTTTGGGAAATCAACCGATGATGTCTCCACAGATGCAAAATCCTTAGGCTGGTCAGGGCCATGGTTTCTACCAGAATCTGGGCTAGCAGCCAAACTTTTCCTGGCAACCCGGTGCCAGTCAAACTCCAAGACCCGTTTTCCTAGGTTATCAGCAGCAACCCAAACTACCATTCCTGGTGACCTTACACTTGCGAGATTTGACAAGGTTGTTGAATGATCCTATTTGTCATGATCCACGTTGGCCTCCTATGCTGACAAAGTTTCCTTTGGACATTCCAAAGTTCGAGGCCAAGCCTAATGAATATCCAGGTGATCATGTGACTTCATTTCATCTTTGGTGCTCATCTAACTCATTGAAATATGACTCTGTATAGTTGTGATTGTTTCAACGTACTCTTATTGGGAGTGCCGCAAAATGGTACATCGAGCTCGATCACTCAATATACTCTTCTTTTGGTGAACTGGTGATGGACTTCCATAACAATTTCTAGTTACCTATGAGATACGACGCCGACACAGAGTTGCTCACCAATTTCGAGAAGACAACAACGAACCATATCTCTAATCATATCTGAGAGTGGAGACACTGAAAGAGTTTAATCAAGGTACCAGTCCCACCAACATTCCTACTTGAGTGGTTCCTTAAGTCTTTGGTCCCATAGTTAACCAAAGACATAGCGACATTCAAAGTTTTCTCCGAAGAATATGCCATCATGAGGGCTCAATAGTTTGAGCTCATCTATTCTCAATATAGTTTATTATACAACATCTTTCCAAATGTGCCACGTTCGATACTGGATAAAACTAGATAGAGACTTGGACCACATGTCGATGGTATTGTTGGTTCAGCACAAACCAAGCCCACTGAGCAATTGACAAAACAGTTGCAACAATTATCCATGAAACACACAATGGCCAACCAAACTACTGCTTTGGCTGCTCCCCCTACCCAAACGTCAGAAGTACACACTGTGCAGTTGACTAACCCAAAGGCCACCCAACATCCTAAAGGGAAGAAAAAAAAATGATAGAAGGGTAAGGGCGATAAAAAAACCACTGATAATGCTGGTGGGGATAAGGAAAAATGAAAGGCGAGGTATCCATGCAACTTGTGCGTGGAAGACCACCTGACCCATCTTTTTCCTTGACTTGCAGAGGCCCAAAAGTTTGTCACACAGCAACAAAAAGCAGTGTTGACTAATCCCTTTCAACATGAGAAAAATCTAACTCAAGCCTCGACAAGCACAGAAGGGGGCATCCAAGAAACCTGCTTGCCTCCAAACAATCCCTCATCCACGAACGTATATATGGTTAGGGGTGATGCATTCATATCAACTAGAGCGCACAACTATAGTAAACCAAGCACTTCTGAGAAGGGTAAAGAAGCTGATCTCCCATCCCTTCTTTTACAGATTGAGAATATGTTGGGAGAAACAATGACACGCATTCCAAAGGGTGCATTTAAAAAAGCTTCTGACAACCCAAATGCAAGGGCTGCCCATAATTAGTCTATGGTGGGAGATTTATCACAAACCGCTTGTGCGATGTCTTCTTTGGAGGTCCTCCAAAGCTTCCCTACTTAGAGGAAAGCCTTGTTAACCTCTTTGGGCTCTACTAAGACTTGTAATCCAGACACCATCATGTTAGATACAACTGACTTAAAACCTCGTCTGCCTTACCACGTAGCATTTCAGATAGTAGTGGCTCATCCCACGAAAACTTTTGCTCGGAATATCTTCCGCATAGTGGTCGACAAGGGCACCTTGACATGCGTTATGTCGTTAGCATGCTGAAAGGCCATTGGCCAGCCCGTTTTGTCTCCATCACCTACTCTCCTCACTGCTTTCAATGGTCATTCATTCCGACCACATGGCATCATTCCTTCTTTCCCTGCGCAGTTAGGAGGGAAAACCATGTGTGTCAAAGTAGAGGTAGTCAATTCTCCCCTCGACTATAACCTCTTGTTAGGATGGAGTTGGGATTATGCTATGCAAGATGTGGTTGCTACAATTTTCTGAGTCTTTTTGTTTCCACGTGAGGGTTGGATAGTGACCATCGATCAATTGTCTTTCTCCAGATCTGACCCTGCTTTGGGGGAATCCACGGTCCCGATGATTGATAATCCTCAACCAGGTGTCGTTAACGTAGGAGTTGGTTTGTGCCCATCCTTGATGGGTACCTTCAATTACCCACCGCCTCACGATGATATCAAATTTATATCTAATCACCATAAGGTTGAGATTTTTCAAGTTTCATCGTTCCACACGACTTACTTTGAGGATCCTTGGATTCTCTTTCCCCATCAGCCACGATGGATGAGACAAGGAACCTAGGCATGTCCATGCCCTTGTCTTCTTCCACTGAGGTAGCATACTATTTAGTCCCGCAAGCTTCATCTAACCCTGATCCGACTCCTGCACAAGAGTTAGATCCACTTCTAGAGCCTATTTGGGCATAGGGTTCTCTCGCTAACGTCGATTCATTAGACTTAGTCTTGCCTTTTGATGAAGCAGTAATCGAAGCAATGACTAGTCTGAACAAACCTTGGGAAGATCTTCATCATAGATTATATTTTCTCCCAGAGTTAAGCTGAATCGAAGCAGGAGAATTCACTATTACCATAACGAGAGATCAGTCGTGTCCTATTAATTTCTTAGCTATGTAGGAAATTTATGATGAGGGAAATATGGAAACTATCGCTGAAGCTATACCCATCAACATATCTTGAAACCTTGGCGTTGTGGAGAATGTCTTCGTCGGAGTAGATTTCTCCCCCAAAGAAATTCAAATTTACACGGATCTTTTCAAAGAATTCCACAACATTTTTGCCTAATCTTATGAGGAAATTCCAAGTATCGATCCAAAAATAGTTGAACATGAAATCACAATGTATCTTGATGCCAAGCCTGTTCGACAAAAACTTCATCCATTCAATCCCAAGAAAGCAACAACCATCAAGATTGAGGTTGAGAAATTTCTAAAGGTAGGTTTTATTTATCCTATCCATTTGACTCAATGGGTGTCAAATCCTGTGCTAGTCAATAAAAAACAAGGCACGATTCATGTATGTACCAATTTCTGTGATTTAAACAAGGCATGTCCCAAAGATAATTTTCCAACACCATTCATTGACCAGATCATTGATGAATGTGCCGGTTGGGAATCCTTTTCTTTCATGGACAGTTTTTCGAGATATAATCAAATCTAAATCAAACCCAAAGACCAACATAAAATGACATTCATTTGTCCATGGGGTACATTCGCATATCGTAAGATGCCTTTTGGCCTTAAAAATGTTAGAGCCACATTCGAACTGGCCATGTCATTTTCTTTTCATGACCTCAAGCATATATTCGAGGCCTATCTATATGATTTAGCATCACTTCTCTCACAAGCAAATGGATCATCCCACACACCTTAGACTAATCTTCGAATGATGTCGCTACTTTAGGATTTGCTTGAATCCAAACAAGTGCAGCTTCTGCATAATGTTAGGACATTTGTTAGGTTTCATCATATCAACAATAGGGATCATGTTTGATCCTCTTAAGGTGGAGGCGATAATCCATTCCCCCCCCCCCCACACAATCCTACAACTTCAAAGTCTACAAGGCAAGGTGAACTTCTTACGATGCTTCATCGCCAACTATGCTGAAATCACCAAGGGATTTATGCGTTTCCTAAAGAAAGACGTTCCATTTTTCTGGGACAAAGCCACTCAATGCTCTTTCGATGCATTAAAACACGCCCTCACAACCACACCTCTGCTACGACCGCCTAACTATAACAAAGATTTCTTATTATATCTCACTGCCGCAAAGTCAACGATTGACATGGTTTTAGTTCAGGAAGACGATTCGTTCTTAGAATACATGATCTATTACCTGAGCCAAGGCCTCATAGGACTAGAACTCAATTATTCTCATATCAAAAAACTTGCGTTGGCAACAGTTCATGCTATTCAATGGTTCCATCACTATGTTCTATTTCTCAAGACCACCGTCATTGTTGTCGTGAATCCATTCTAGTACATGTTGACACGATGATTTATAGTCAGAAAAATCAGTAGATGGATAGTCATCCTCCAAGAATTTGACTTAGACTTCGTTTAAGAAAATTCCAAGAAGTCATTGGTCTTCGCAGAGCTTATTTCGAAACTTCCTAGTTGAGTTAGGTGACGTTGTGCCTGAGGAATCGCCTATCTGGGGAGATATGTTTTTGATTACATCTTCAGACACTTGGTACGGAGATATACTTATCTATATCCAGACTTTGAAATACCCCACCTCTTCTTCTCATGATGAGCATCGGCGGATATGCCATCAGGCTAAGAATTATCTCATACTTGATGATATGTTGTATTAGAGAGGTGTAGACTGCATATTACGTCGATGTCTCACTCATGAGGAGGCCATCATCGTGCTGAATGATTTCCATACTGGAGCTTGTGGCAATCATTTATCTGGGTTGGAAACAACCCAAAATATTCTATGAGTAGGCTACTTTTGGCTGACACTTATCAAAGTTTGTATCGAATCGGTCAAAAAGTGTCATCCGTACCAAATCTTCTCTTGGAAGATGAGGGCACATCTCACTCCTATGTTTCCTGTCATCATAGTTGGTCCCTTCACTAAGTGGGGGATTGATTACATTACATGCAACCCCCCATCAGCAAGGGGGCACCACTATATCATCATAGTTGTCGACTACTTCACTAAGTGGGTCGAAGCTATGCCAACATTTAAAGATGGAGAGACTACAACCCTCTTCTTATTCAACCAGATCATAGCAAGGTTCGGTGTCCCGAGAGAGATTGTTACAGACCATGGTAGTCACTTTCAGAACCAAATGATGACTGAATTAACATCAAGTATTGGGTTATGGTAGGAGCATTCATCACCTTACTACCCCCAAGCCAATGGGCAGGTGGAAGCTATAAACAAAACCATTAAGACTATTCTATAGCGAACTATCAACTCAGCCAAGTCAAATTGGCATTTGATGTTATACTCAACATTATGGGCTTACCAAACATCTGTTAAGACTACAATCAGGTTCTCACCTTTTCAACTTGTTTATGGGTTGGAGGCAGTCTTTCCCTTCGAATGTCAGATCCCATCTCTAAAATTGGTAGTGTAATTATTTCCAGACACTTCTCTGCTTGAAGAACGGTTAGTACACCTTGAGCAACTCAATGAGTAGCATCGCGATGCGGCCCTGGCCAATGAGGCTCATAAACATAAGGTCAAGTGTCAGTATGATAGGTTCGTTCATCCTCAAATTTTATCTGAGGGTGACCTTGTCATGGTCTATGACCAAGATAAGGACCTCCTTGGGGTAGGAAAGTTTAAACCCATGTGGTTCAGACCCTTCATCATAAAATAGGTATTAAAAAAGGGTGCTTATCGTTTGGTTGATTTTGAAGGGAATTCTTTGGCAGAGCCTAGAAATGGGCTCTACCTCAAGAAGTATTGCTCATAGACAGGTCATTGTGGGTAACTTTCTGTAACATAAGTATAGTCTTTGTACTATTACTTTTTAAGTTTCTTTTAAGTGTTATGGATATGTCATTGATGTTATCTTTCGTCAATATGGTAGATGTCAAGTGATTCTAAGGTGTTTGTTGGGTATGCAGACGGTGCTAATCAGCATACGCGGAGGCTTGCCTCCGCAGCTTGGGTAATCATTACACCTCAGGGCCAGTTGTTATCTTCCGAAGGTATATTCTTAGGTGACACCACAAATAATGTCGTCGAGTATAGTGTAGTTATTAAGTTGTTTCGTGACGCCTTGTCATTGGGTATCTCTCATCTCTGGGTCTATATTGATGCTCAACTGGTTGTGTCATAGCTAAACAGAGTATACTAGGTTCATGATCCAAATTTACACCGACGATTCCTTAGGGTACGTCTCTTAGAACGAAACTTTGATTATATTACATATTTTCATGTTCCTAGGAGATTAAACCAAATTACAGATACTCTAGCTAATCAAATTTTAGATTGGCATCTTGCACACATATGAAAGAACATTGACATAAGCATGTAAATACATTTTTTCACACACAATCCTTAAGACACAAAAGATGAGAAAAAAAAACCATATATAACATCATAAAACAACCAGAGTACATAGATGGATGCAAGGGCCTAAAAAATGGGACTAATAAATGAGTCATAGGGCTTATGCCCTCAAAAAATATATACAAGTAAGTGCTCCTGGCACGTAAAAAGTGTAAATAGGTTCAGGGCCTATGGGCCCTATTATAATAGTCCACAACATGGGCTAAACACCTAAACAATTAGACCCACATCCGAGGTGGCCCCACGACATGAGGCTGCAAGGATGGCAGCAAGTCCTCTATCTCTGCCATTGGGACTGTGCGAGTGAGTGTAGTGAAGTTATGCTCAACTCATCTAAGGACTCTCTTAGCCTCCCTGGCTGGGAGATTCCCTGCTAGTACTGCTCCTCCGGTGGCGGTAGCTGCAGCTTCTGGCCGAGGACGATGCCTTTTTCATGCATAATCGAAAGGTTGCACGGGTCCCACATCTGCATACAACAAAAATTTACCCGTCAAATACACTGGAATCCAAAAAAAATGATATATATCACAAAAATGACAAAAAAAAAATTATTACATATGCAAACAAAAAAAAAACTACAAAGGTGGAGACTTACCCATCTCCCCTCGCTGCTCACCAAGAGGCACGGGTATCTCAGGATCTCTAGAAAAATCTATCCCTGCATATGGGTAGTCCTCTATCACAGGGATCTGTCATGACAACCACGCAAATAAGGAATCATCGAAGGACTCATTGGTCCTTCCACCACCTTGTCATGGCAGTAATACTGCCCATCTACACACTGCAGGAAATGAGGCCTGATGTCCTTGTACTACTTCCCAAGGGCTAAAGCTCAAAACTCTCTCAAAGAAAACTGAACACAAGATCATCCCGAACCCGAAATTCCTTTTTGTCCACTGTTGGAAATATGTCAATTGCCTCTTCATGCACTCCAGTAATGTAGTACTCCAGTCAAAAATCTATGCATTCAAGCACTATATCAAACAGTTCATCTGTGCGTGAGAAGCCTGATGCAAGGCTACAGAACCGGTAATCTGCCCAATCAATAATAATATCTCCTACGGCGATAGATTAGTGATCTTACTGATAGGTACCTGGGAGCCCGCATGATCAGTCCTAGCCTCACAGTGCTTGGCTTTCAGTTATGATATCTTACTCGGTCCCGCAGGAAATATCTTAAACTTGACTGGTTCACCTCTCCTTGAGAGGCCAGTCAAAAAATAGATATCCTCGATGGTGGGTGTTGGTCACTATAATTGCTTAATTAATTTCAAACAACCAAGTGAAACATAAATTATCAACCCAGGGAAGTCTTTTGTTTCAAAGATAGCTGCGCACTATATATGCTCAATTCCAAAAGCACTTAGTGTTGTAGTAAA
>ML780644.1:586479-596679 GCA_009831015.1 Picea engelmannii | reverse complement strand
TGTTCTCTGTAGGCTTCAACCTCACAAGTGTGCTAAACAGAAGTAAGGCCGAAAGCTCCTGCTTAGACAGAAAGGAACTAAGTGCTTTGTTCTCTGTTAGATAGAGCTTATTGTTTTCTGCATTATTGCTTTTGTGAAAGAGTATTAGTACTGAGTCTCTGTTTGAGAATAAGGGTCATGTTCTCTGATTACAAGATAGTTTTTCTTACCCATTGCAATGTTATTTTAAATGTAATCCAGGATTCTTAATTTGAACTATAAAGAATTGCAATAGGAAGATTTCTTTCCTGTGATACAATTCAGAGCTTCAGTTCACTTCAGCAAGTTTGGGTAGAATGATTTCCTTACTGCAACACTAAGTACTTTTGGAATTGAGCATACACAGTGCGCAGCTATCTTTGAAACAAAAGACTTCCCTGGGTTGATAATTTATGTTTCACTTGGTTGTTTGAAATTAATTAAGCAATTATAGTGACCAACACTTGTCAGGCCCTTTATATGGTATATTTTAAGCCCGAATTCACCTCTCCTTTATCCTATTTTCTCTTCACTTATACACTCATTTTTCAATCATTTAAGTGTTTCACAAAGAATTCACTTTTAGAATTAGCAAACTACAATTTGTTTTTTATGAAATAGATTAGGATGCTTGATTAAATTTTATTTCATTTTTAATATGTTTTCCTAACCTATGGTATGGAGTGAAAACTCTTTCCTTAGTCCAATAATAAAATTTATAGGAATTATAACATTTATTCTTAAGGATCTTGAGTAGGAAATCCAACTATGTGGAGAATATAATGGTTCATGGGCACCACTACTTTGTTTTTCTATTTCAGGGAGCTATATGAGTTGTTTCTTCCTTAGATAACTACTTCCATAGATCGTGGGGCTCATATGGAGAATATTTGGATGAGGATATAACATCCCATTCATTGTTTGGGTATCTTGGATGCACCTACAATTATCAATGTTTTTGTGGACGAATTTCTCCTTACCCACACTTCCCACATAAATGTGGATCAAGCCTTCTCATCCCTTGGATTGGGTTGGGAACATTCTTTCAATTTTTTCTATGATTAGACATTTGTTTTCTTTTGTTATTTCATTATTTTATATGGGTATTCTACCAATTCATATATATGTATAATATTTGGCCCAAAAGGGGGCGATCTGGACATGGGAATACTATTCAGTAGATGATGTAAAAGAATTAGAGTTTTATGAATAAAATGTAGAGCGTCGATACCTCCACATTATTTTCTAGTTATATGTTGAATTTGTGAGTGTTTATTTCCTCTTCCTAAGTGTTGTTACAATCCTAGCTCCATACTATATAGAGGGGGGCCAGTCTAGAGGACATGAGTTGTGGATTTGTATATATTTGTCTTTGATGTATATAATATTATTTATTTTCTCATCTAGTTTTATTTTACTATCATGCTATTTCATTTACAAGTTGTATATTTGTAGGTTATTTACATAGGTTTCATGTTCTTTTTAATTTCTTAGCTTAAACTCTTTATTATGTTCTTTTCTATATTTACTTGTTAAATTGTGATCAAATGAGAAGTGTATATTTATGCATGATGATAAATGATAATAGAAATAGTCAAACAGATCATGGTAGCATTATGCATTACAACACAGAGATGGGGACTACTTCAACTATCATTTTCATTCATGCTAACTTAATTCTGTTTACATTCCCATAAGTTCGGTGTTTTTTTATTTCCCGCAATGCACTTTCCTATTCAACTTAAGTTCTATCCCAAATATACCAAAAAAAAGAACTTTTGTAGGAAGGTTCAATCCTATGAATTGAATAACTAAATGCATCGTGGTTTTGCAACAGTTATGGATAAAGTAGGATATAACTTTTTGGTGTCTTTCCTTTCCAAAATGTCACTTTTATTTTTAGATTAAAAACACAATTTTCTTTTCTTAGTAGCATATTAGGAAACTAGTACAAGTCAAGACATTGTAACCCACACATACAGTGCATGGCGTCTCACAAGTATACTGGAAACCCTAGTTGATAAGCTAAAATTCATGTGTGTTCTTGGTTAAATAGAAAACATATAGAAAAAATGTCATTTTTGGTGGCGCTGTCAATGAGGTGTCAAGGGCACAATTTCATTTCTTTTACTAGTTTTAGATAACACATGGTATGGGGAAGAGCAAATAGAAGATGTTGATTCTCCTATCTGCACTGTCTCATATATAGTGTTTTACATCCACGTAGCTACTTGAGTGAAAACTATAAGGTTTTTGTGGTGTGATAAGAGCCACTCATAGTACTAATGTCATTGCAATAAGTTCGGTGAGTGGAAGGAAGTACTGGTGAATGAGGATTCCACTGGTGAAGGGGATGCAAAAATATTTAATCCTTCCTTTATATCAACAAGTGGGTATGTGGTGAATATTCTTTATTTTCATTAGTAATATGTTGTATATTGGTTTTTTTGAGTACCCATTTTCATTATAATCCCATGTTAGTCCACCCATTCCCATACCATTATCATTTTCTTCCTTATCTTCTTTATTTAGTACTATCTCCTTTCTCCCTCATTTTATTTCCACAAAACCATGATCATTTTTCATCTTAGACTCATCTCTAATCTTTGATTATTCATCATTGATTACTTCATCCCTTCACCTAGTACTTTCATCCAAGGAATAATGCTAAATCCACGCTACCCAATGTTTTGTTTCCTTGATCAACTATTTAAGTCATTATCATACAAGAATCACAATTTTGTGAACAAAATGTGGAAGTTGTTTTAGGAATAGTGACACTCTTTGTGGATTTCATGGTGGTTATTTTAGGCTCTAACTACATCATCCTTATAAATAATGGGACACTTCATGTTCCCACGATGGTTATGTTAGAATCCAATATCATTATACCCCGTTTCGAATTCGATATTTTCTTTTATTCTTGCTTTGGGTATTTTTCCTTTAGCCATAAGATCTTGAGAGGATATCATGCAACTTAGGTGCTGGGTATTTTTATTTTTGGTATGTGCATACATCATATTTAAAATTATACACCTATAAAATCTCACATGAACCCAGGTCATCACTTGGAATAAACTATTTGTTGAGTATATTCTTGTGGCACTTGTGATCACTAATCTCACAGGGAACAAAGTTCAGACAATCATTTTTTTAAATACTAAATGGAATGATATTTAAAACTTGATTCTATGGTTTATTCTCCTATGAACCTAGTTTACAACCAAACTTTAATTATCTCATTCCGATATCATATGATAAATTTATTCCCTAATTACTAACTACCTATCCTAAATCTACACTGATAAAACTATGTTTCTTCGAATGTTCTTTGATATAATTGACTCAACAATTTTTAATTTTTGAAAAAAGTGTTTCTACTAGAGATACCTACATGAATCTAATTTCATGTACAATTGGAATCAATTCAATCTGTCATGAGACACAAATGTTATACCTAAAATTGTGATAATTGGTCTAGGCTGGAAATTATAGATAATGATACCCTACAAGTTGTTTCTCAACATCCTTAATACATTATTTAAAATATATTTCAAAATATATTTATAGTAGGTATATATCTATGAATCCACTATAATATGTTTATAATTGGACATCAAACAAATAATTTACCATTTAAAGACTGACGTGTAGCCACCACTCCTAATCAAGTACCAATAAAAAATTTAATGAATACTTTAAAAGATCTATTTTATATGCATTATATGCACTTGTTTTGATATTTTATTGAGTAAAAAAATCCTCATATCTCTTTTCCTACATCATCTCATCTTTTGTTGCAGGAAAAAATGCTAGTTTTGTTTATAGGTCAAAGAAGGATCATGGAGGTGTTCACGGGCGAAATTGACCGTCCGTCAACTGGAAGAGCGAGTCCGGTCTAGGGTTTTCTAAATAACCCAAGCCATTTGGTATAACTCATTCTAACGGGTTTAATGGCTCCGTTAGTGAATCTAAGAATCCTAGAAGAAACGAATAAAAGAGAGAAATAACTAACTAATTACTAAACACACACTATATATGTACATATGTTAAAATGTAACTATAGTAGTTGTATTTAAGCAGAAGATACACAAGTCTCATTTATTTACATGATTTACAAGATGCAATTTTTAATCAAAACTTACGAAAATCGATGTGAAAAATGATTGCTTCTAAAAAGCAGATAAAGAAAGCACAATTTTTTTTTTTTGTTTTTCTTTTATAAATTTAAAGAATCTTGCAAAAAAAGTTAATGAAACATGAACATGTGGATAGTCAAAGAAGAACCATACATTCTAGTTTCAATCATATGTAAATGATAGAAAAATACAAAGAAGCTATCATGTCAGTGAATTAGTGAGGTGTATCCAAGAATCTGCATGAGTGGTGAACATCCAACGGCCATGTCCAAGAGAGAAATATGCAATGAACCTTATGAATATTCTAAATCAATTCAAAACATGTATTTCCAGCTTAGATTTTAATAACAGAAAATGAAACAAAAACATAAACCTGTGATCTCATAATTATACATGATTACAACAAGATAAATCTGGAAGAAATCTATGCATTTTATCATTCAATTTAAAACTCAAAGATAAATCTCATTATTTAAATCGAAGATATAATCACAACATTTTTATTTTGATTGAATCAAATGATAGATGGTATTTATAATATAAACTTCCTACACATCATAGATCATTTAATCTAAATATATCAGACCTGCACATGTAACATGATTAAAAAAAAACATAAATAACAACATTATAAACAAAAGGCTAAAGCCAAAATACATATATGTCGTTCTATTAATTTTTTGGAATCACTTGTCCATTCTATAGTCCTGGAAGAGTTTTTTTGGATAATAGACTTTAAAGATTGGAAAAACTAATACATAAATGATAATAATTAACCATGTATTGATAAGAAAACTAAAGCTATTTATATCAATGCATAATCAATTATTCAAAGAATATGAAGATATTATAATGAAAATAAAACCATTTTACTCACAGGACAAAATCCATTAAGCAATCTGGAATTTCATATTCTTCTTTGAAAATACTCATCCATTCTCCAAAAGATTCCAGCCATCCATTACTCCATTTGAAAAGAAATAAAAAGTTTACAAAAGAAATAATATATAAAAGAGAAAGGATTAAAATCCTCCTCTGCAATTCTTCCATCCCCTTTGGCTATGAACTTTCTCATATATTTATACAATGAATGAACAGTCTAGGCGTCATTATTAATTTTCACCACCTGAAATTTGCCTCATAAAAATACATCAATATCTCTCACATCGTGCATTGTTTTGGGAAAATCTTAGCGTGGAAGGTAAATGGGTCCATTTGAGTTCTGGGTTTTCAACCATTTCTTATAATTCCTCACAGTTTTGCTGCAATCAATTCTGCAAAATCCTCTGTCTGATGTTGATGCCTTTCCAAATTTTATCTGTTGTTGCTCATAAAATTATTTGTAGCAATCCAAAATTATTTTTGGATCATTCATCTTGAATGTATTTGGATAATACAATCAATCCATGATCAGATCCATATCAAATATTTGATAATAGAACCATGTGAAACAAAAAGAAACCTAAATTAATAATCTAAAAATTGTGAATAAAACAAAATCTAGAAAAATAAAAAATGAATTTAAACTAACTATAACTTATAAACAAACATTGTTTATAATTTGTTTTCAAATATGATCTAGAAGTTTCAAGTTAATGGAGAAAAATATTAATTTTAGTTTTTTACAAAATTAAACAAATGATAGATAATTATTTTATTATTATTATCTTGAAATGAAATGCAAAATGAAAAAAAGAATTTAATTAATTAATATCATCAAATGATTTCATGAAAATGAGAAACCAACCAAGATATTGTTTTATGAAGTATTGAACACATTATTCAAAATAGTCAAACTTGCTAATGAGCAAAAGAATGAACACAAAATCATAATTTAAACGAAAGTAAACATTTGATAAAAATTAACGTTTTTGTTTATATTGAGATTTCTATGCTCGTTTTTTAATTTTGACATATACTCTTGTAATGAATGTCTCATACTATAGTGAATGTCTTAATTTTGTCTCAAAGAAAGCCAAGTTATGGAACTATTTGAAAAGGTTGATTCTATAGTTCATTATAATTATCAAGATTATAATAGGGGCCCTTTAAATTTTGTAAAAATTTAGGGGGAGTTGTTGGGGCCCAACAAATGGCGATTTACTAGGTGAAGAAATGATCTCTGATCTGGTAAGGTTTCATATCAGGAAGAAAAGAATAAGACTGATAAAATGATTTAAACTCCCTGAAATAAATTCACTTTGAGACCATATAGTATTAGGATAATCTCAATGTTATAACCAGACAATAGAATTTTCTTTGCATAAGATTATGACCTGAAATAATGTCTTAATCAATGAGTCACAATATTTATAAAAGAACTTCAATACCATTGACAGAGCCACTGCTACCAGTAGGCGTCCATATCCTCGACAGGGATGTCATTTAACCCACTCAAATGATTTAATCCCATCCAATAGTTGTATCCACATAATGTATACTTCCATAAAAGTTAATTTAAAAACATATACCTGCTACCTCTCGACCCAACATTGTTTCGTTGTCAACAGACCTATTCAGTACCCCGACAAAGTTGTCTTGGTATCATGTGTGCATTTACTCGATGTCAGCGAGTCTGTTCAGTACCTCGACTGGTTTACACACACTTCCCACACATAAGTTATTTCAACCCTCTTATACCACTTTTAAATAGTAATACAATTATAGATTTCTTGATGACAAAGAGAGCGGGGTGATACTAGAGGTTAATTGCAATACAGGTGAATAGTTGATCATGTTATTTATTTTCTTTCAAAACTGGAAGTTTAATCATGGTTTAAAGATTTTAGATTTCATTTAAGAAATCATCTAGAGAATGGGGAAGCACTTAAATGTGATTCCTTAAGAATATGGATGGCGTAAAAAGTTTAAAGATCATCATAATTCTCAAAGATTTAAACCATATCTCTGGTGTAATACTCTGACAAAGACAATTTGAGGACAAAATGAGAGTGACAATTGACTTAAAAATCAATTGTCTGAGATATATCTTAATAACAGGACCTCTTTGAACTATTTCAATTTGCTTAAAATAAATGCTTCCTTCAATAATAGTTCTTTGATCATAAATATATTGATTCAAAAAGAAAGATAAGAAGAAAACTCATTCAAAATAATCAAAGAAAACAAAAACACACAACAAACCAAATCAAATTTTATTAATGGGATTCAAAATCAGAAGTATACAAAATCAAAACAACAAAAGAAAACTTTTTAGGAAATGATTTTGTCCAAAGATAAACTTGAGTTTTTGTATCCACTATCATCTCACTGTAAAATAAAGGAAGGACTAAATCATATAAAATATCATGTGCGATCAAATTCTTTTCTTAAGATAGTGATGCATAAGATATTACTTTGACCAAGCATTATTATTAAAAATAAAAGAGACTAAAAATAGAAAAATCCTTATTAAGATGAGTGCATTCCTACTCATGGCACCTTGGGTGTAACAGCCCTAGTAGAATATATACTTAGGGATTATTAAGTAAAAGATTTATTAGGTAATAATTTTTTCCTAACATGTTAATAACTAAACAAAGATTGGTCTAATGATATTAATTAAGTATTTATTAATTAATTAAAGGTTATAATTTTGATTAATTAATTAATTAATTAACTACCTATTATATTCAATAACATGGGTATTAAATTTAAAAGGGATAATAAGTTATATTGTTTAAATTAAAAAGGTTATGTACACGGAAAGGGATAAGATATTAATTATAAGGGGATAAGGTAATAAATGTGTAGATAAGGAAGTAAATGAAAGAGGCGGTGAAGGAAGGATATGGGGGGGAAGGAGGTTTACAAAGGGGGATGACCATTCTACGGGAAATTTTGGGGGAGGTCTCTCTTGGATTGCACAGAGGAGAGTTGATTTCTGTAGTGGGATTGGATCAGTACAGGCAGCGGTTTGTTGTAGGTTTTGGGCATGGGGGCCAGGATATCCATATGATATCCTGGAGCTAGGAAGTTGTCCTAGTTGGCAGGGTGGAACAAGGTTTGGGTGGTGTTGGATCCAATTTAGCAACGAACAACCAGATCGACGGAGGAATTAGCATCAGACCAAGGTATTTTAAAATTATGTATTTGTTTTATTCTGTTATAAAATCTTATTATTTGTTGGTCAATTTAAAATGCGTATGTGCTCAATTAAAAGGAATTATTGAATTTTATTGTTTTGTTTGTAGAATTAATTGATGTTAATTTATATGGTCTCTACAAATGGTATCAGAGCCCTGGTTCAAAATCTGGAACCAAGGGCCTACCTACCTACCTACCCACCTATCTGATTTGGTAATGGAATTGTACCCACCCAAAAATTTGATAAATCTGAGCCTTAAGGGCCAAATTCCCAGCTCAAACTCCAGCTATGCCTAACCTACAAACCAAACACAAAAATTTTAACACAAATATAAAAATAAAACAATACGAATTGAAAATGTAAAAACAAATTTACCAAAGTAAAACAAGTGAATTATGAATACAACTAGGGTTGTTGCAAATTACCTTAGAGCACCTTAGATAAGGATGGATTCTGAACTATATTCAATTCAATTTAGTGGATTTCATTTGAGATACCCTAATAGAATCCATTTGCATACTACTGCTTAAAGAGGCCAAATAACAAAACGATTGGAAATTGAAGGGGCTTCTAACTTGACCATGAACATGTGTAGAGGCAATTGGTTAGCAAGAAGCTGGAAAGCAAGTCGGTTGTTAAAAAACTTCTATTACTCAACAGTGTTCCATATGAAGCATTGATTAAAAAAAGAGCACTTCTATTACTTGGAAGGATTAGTCCACATTGTACAAGTAAGACATTTTAAAAGAGAGTTTAACCAACTTGCAGACGTTGTAGAAAAAAAGGGAAGAATTATGGAACCAACTACTTTGGAAACTAGTCATGTGGTGATAGAATGACGGAACAAGATTTGAATTCGAAGAAGTTGAACTACTATGTTATTTGGAGTACACAAGTTTGTCTTAAATTTATTTCTGTTAGCACACTGGGCAAACAGGCACACTGGGCAAACATAAATAAATTTCATGTTGTTCTATTTCTGACTGTAGACTCTATACAATAATCTGTGTTAGGATATTTAGACACTTAGGAGTTAGTTAAGATCTACTTGGTCTAATATGTCGTTAGGTAAAAGTGTGTTTCTTTAGTATGCATTAGTATGCATTTGTAGTTAGGAAATCCGACGGTCACAATATGTTCCTGACATAGAGTGATCCGACGGTTCATACTCTCCTCGATCTTAATGACCATTGATCTGTGTCTTATCACCCAATTGGTCCATGATCTCTATTTAAAGAGCATGGAGGGTCATTTTCCGATGATCGATTGTGAGAAACTCTCTTGTAAAATCTCTCTGTAATCTTTTTCTTTTCATTAATAAACTACTCCAAGTGGCCGCGTTGGTTGGGGCCGTGTATGTTTCCCCGTAGGGGTTTTACCACGTGAAAACATCGATGTGTTGATCTTTGATCTGGTTATGTGAGTGGTTACTGAAGGTGTTCATCCTATGTTGGAATACCTGTGTTGTCGAACATGGTATCATAGCCCGTTTGAAGACCCGCTCCTGTTGTAGATCGAGATCGTGAAGCCGAGTTGCCTCATCTCCATTTTCTAGAATTTTTGTACATTTATGGGCTGAAAGGACTGTTCCATTGCGTCTGGAGCACGCTTTTCATTTAGGAACACTTTTTGTTTCACTCGAAAAGGTTTCTGTTTGCCCAAGATACGGCCATTACAGTCAGAATCCGGAGGTATAAAATCTGAATACGCATTTTTTAAATTTTTGCAAAGTTTTGATTTTATTTCAGTTTGTTTTTTTTTTCGGGTTGTTACTCTTTTAGATCTGCGTATGCTCTTTTCCCTGCACCTTGTGCGATCTCGGCAAATCAGAAATAGATAGGAAAAGGTGCATCTTCCGGGTAAGCTAACCGAGATCTAACCCTTGTTGTCATCGAGAAGCAAAATTTAACAACAACAACAACAACAACAACAACAACAACAACAACAACAACAACA
>ML780644.1:546295-571387 GCA_009831015.1 Picea engelmannii | reverse complement strand
TCCAACCCCCCCTGAATAGCCCTTCCCATTGGTCTCCTCCCCCAAAATATTTTCTCAAACTCAACTTTGACGGAGCCTCTAAAGGCAATCCGGGAGATGCAGGTTATGGAGTAGTCTTTCGAAATCACCTTGGACATATTTTAGCCATAGGCACAGGACCCCTCGGGCATTCCACAAATAATGCAGCAGAACTCTGGGGACTCATTAAAGGCTTGCAAATGGCCTCACAGAACAATTATACAAAGCTCATCGTCGAGGGGGATTCTCAGGTAATCATTGGCCTACTGTGAAGAATCCTACACGGGGTCAACCCGGACAACATCTCACCAAGATGGAGACTCACTCACGGTCTGCAGATCATTGTTGGACTGTTGCACTCCCACTAGGTGATCATCCCCACTCACGTCAGAAGGAAGGCGAACCAGATCGTGGACAAATTGGCTAATGTGGGCATTGAGTGGAGAGAACCAGACCTCCGATGCTACTCTGCCTAGAACTCTGAGCATCCTATTCTCTGGTAGTGCATACGAAAAGCTGGATCAGTAGATGCTTCCCCGGATGGGGTGTTAGTGGATTCCCCATGGTGGATGATGGAACCGGACACAACACGCCGCAGCACGGAGCCACGTGATGGGCCCGTGCTGCAGTACCATGCCCTCCTGGAAGAGTAATGGCATTTATATGCCGCATAATAGATGAAGCAAGGGGCATTTACGCCACCTTCAACTCCCACACAGCTTGTTTAATGGCTTGGCCTGTTAGTTTTGGCATTCCACCTTGTAATCGTTCGGAAGGGCTCCCCCCTTCACGACGCAAACATCACCAGGCTTGCACAGAGGCTATCTTCTTCGTCTTTCTGCTACACTGGTCCAACCCTGTTCCGCCCTGCTCACCTACACACATGAAGGAAAGGTTAAGAGGGAAGCCGAAGCGGGGCTCACCTTGGAAGCCCCGCAGACCCCCGATTTTTCCTTCGGCCTCCCCGGCGACTGGTTCTTCCTCCCTCCCTCAAATCTTGTCCCCAACTGCCACCACGCCACCTTTGCAATCCTTGCACTTTCACTCTGCGATAACCCCGCCACCTTCGTAGTCTGCACTTTTACATTCCATGGCTACCATCCTGCGGGGGTCAACCCCAACTCCTCGCTCCCCTCAGGACCCTCGGATGCATTTCATGGCGAAAATGTCCTTCCCTAGATCCTCGAGCACCTAGGGGAGTGCACCAGCGGCTGTTGGAGAGTCCAAGTGAGCGCGTCTCCACCCTGCGAGCCACCTCGACAGTGAGAATTTCAAAGAGCGATTGGGCATTCTATATGATTTAGTCTTTGAGCTCAGAAGGGAGATGGCAGACCTCAAGTTTCGACTGCAGGCCACAGAAGACAACGTCGCCACCTTTCTTCATATCCTATCAACTATGCAGTCGGAGCTCTCCTCGGACCCAGCTGGCTCTTCTCCGGGGGAGGCCCCTGACATTGCGATGGATAGCATTCGGCGACAAGCAGCGGACAGGCAGAAGGAAGCGGCATGTAGCGGCCCTGTGGAGGACAAGGAGCATGTGGAGCAAAATTAACAATGCAGGGATGACCAGCCGGCCAACCTCGATATGGAACCGTGGATAGAGGACCTTTGAGCCACGTGGATTGGATATTAGACAGGTGTTTAGATTTCTTTTTGCTGAACATCTAGTTCCTTTAGGCTCCTAGTCTAGAAGCAGATAGTAGGGTCTTTATGTGTTTTCTAAACCTGCAACTTTCTCAAAATTGTGAATTGGGGGCTGGCTGGACTGGTTTCCCCTCTGTTGGGGAAGTCCATCAATTTCAACCAATTTATTACTGTATTTTGGCAACTCTTTTCAGCTCTAGCAGGCACTAAATATAATCTATACTTCTTACTTAAAAAAAAAAATGTATAGTAAACCTGGGAGTGTGTACTACCAAGTTAAAGGTATATGTCACGGCTCTCAGAGCATATGACCTAATCATTGGAATGGATTGGTTAGCAGCTCACCGAGCTTTGGTAGATTGTTTCGTGAAGAGGGTGTTTTGTGTCGACGATGAAGGAAGACCAGTAGAGATCCAGGGTGTACAGAGAAATGTGTCATTACACTTTATATCAAATATGAAGGTTAAGTGATGCTTGAGACAAGGGTGTCGATTGTATGTAGTGGAAGTAGTGAATGAAAATAAGGGACCCTCATTGGATCAGTACCTGGTATTGTCAAAATTTCAGGATGCTTTTCCGAACGAGTTACCAGGGTTACCTCCTGAGAGGGAGCTTGATTTTACTATTGAGCTAAAACCTACTGTAGAACCAATCTCCAAGACTCTGTATCGGATGACAGTGTCAGAACTTTGTGAATTGTAAATGCATTTGAAAGAGTTACTGGACCTAGGGCTAATAAGGCCCAGTGTTTCACCCTGGGGTGCACCGATAATTTTTGTAAATAAGAAGGATGGATCCTTACGACTATGTATAGACTACAGGGACTTGAACCATGCTATAGTGAAAAATAGGTACCCGATGCCATGAATAGATGACCTCTTTGATCAGATGAAAGGAGCAGCGATATTCTCAAAGATTGATTTGCGATTAGGGTATCATCAGTTAAGGATCAAGGAAGGTGATATCCCAAAAACTGCCTTTCGAACTCGGTTTGGACATTATGAGTTTGTTGTAGTACCTTTCGGATTAACCAATGCGCCAACAATATTCATGAGCCTCATGAACGGCATATTCCGAAAATACTTAGACCGTTTTGTACAAGTATTTCTAGATGACATCCTCATCTATTCCAATAATGAAAGAGAACATGAGGAACACTTGTGAATAGTGTTGTCCTTCCTTAGAGAGAACAAATTATATGGGAAGTTGTCAAAGTGTTCCTTCTTCCAGAAAGAGATACACTATTTAGATCATATCATTTCTGGCGAAGGAATCTCTGTGGACCCAGAAAAGCTAAAGGCCATTATGGCGTGGCCAGTGCCGAAAAATGCCCATGAGGTGAGAAGTTTCATGGGACTAGCAGGTTATTACCAGAGATTTGTAGAAGGATTCTCAAAAATAGCGAAACCCATCACCACCTTTCAATGCAAGGGGGTCAGGTATGATTGGACAAAAGAATGTGATAGTGCATTCATTGAGCCTAAGAGGTTACTAACTAGTGCACCAATTCTACGAGTGCTAGATATGGAAAAGGACTTCACAGTCTGCACGGATGCCTCGAAGCAAGGGTTCAGGGCTGTGCTAATGCAGGATGGAGGAGTGATAACTTATGCATCAAGGAAGTTGAAGAAACATGAGGATCTATACGTGACTCATGATTTAGAGTTGGCAGCTGTAATGCTAGCTCTGAAAATTTGGAGGCACTATCTTGTGGGGAGAAAATTTGAGCTCAAAACGGACCATCAAAGTTTAAAACATCTCTTCACTCAAAGAGATCTGAATGCCAGGAAAAGGTGATGGAGTGAGTTTATGAGTGAGTACGATTTTGGTATTTCGTACATCAAGGAAAAGGAAAATGTGGTTGCATATGCCTTGAGTAGGAGACCACGTATCTTCTCCTTGGTAACCTTAAAGGTCAATCTGAGGGAACATGTGTTGACACAACTCCCAGGAGACAGTTGGTATTTAAAGGTTACTTCAAACCTCCAAAGCGAGAGGCAGTTAGACCCAAAGTATGATGGATATAGTCTGGAAACAAATGGACTGTTAAGATATCAAGGAAGGATGTACATCCCAGAGAATGGGGATATTTGAAGCATCATACTGAAGGAATCCCATAGATCACTTTATTGTGTGCATCCGGGTGTGAAGAAGATGTACGCAGATATGAGGAAGCTCTTCTTTTGGATAGGCATGAAGCGCGATGTAGTCCATTTCATCACCAAATGCCTAGAGTGTCAACAAGTGAAATATGACAACCATCACCCAGTAGGCCTCCTACAACCACATGATGTTCCTATGTCCAAATGGGAAGTCATCTCTATGGATTTTGTTGTGGGGTTTCCACTCACATCTCATAGAAACAATGCCATTCTTTTGATAGTGGATAAGTTAACCAAGAGTGCTCATTTTGTTCCAGTTAGAGACACTTACGCTGTCACTGATCTGGCACATGTGTTTGTAAGCGAGGTTATCCGTTTGCACGGGATACCTAAGAAGGTCATTTCAGATAGGGACTCCAGATTCACTTCTAGGTTTTGGACAAGTTTACAGTCAATGTTGGGGACTCAATTGAACTTAAGCACAACTTATCATCTTGAAATAGATGGGAAAACTGAGAGAGTAAATCATGTCATGGAAGACATGCTTAGGATGTTTGTAATGGATAATCAAACCCAATGGGAGAAGTACCTACCTTTGGTAGAGTTTGCCTACAATAACAGTTATCATAGCTCCATCGGAATGCCACCCTATGAAGCTTTGTATCGGAGGCGATGCAGAACACCATTGAGTTGGGATAGGCTAGAAGACTGAGTAACAATTGGGCTAGAATTGATTCAAGAGATGGAAGAATAGGTGATTCAGATTAGGCAAAGACTAAAGGAAGCACGGGATAGGCAAAAAAGCTATGTGGATGCACACAGGACCGACCAAAGTTATGAAGTGGGAGACCAGGTTTTCATTCGCATCGGGCCTAATAAAAGTACTATATGGTTCAGGAAGGGGACAAAGTTGTCACCTCGATTTATAGGACCATTTAGGATACAAGAGAAAATTGGACCCGTTGCATATCGTCTCGTACTGCCACCCTACTTGCATAAAACTCATAATGTATTTCATGTATATGTTTTACGTCATTATGTTGCTGATGAATCACATAAACTAAATTGAGAGGAATTGCAGGTATCGGACATGGGAACCCTCACATTAGAACTGTTATGCATATTGGACCGTAGAGTCCAACAGCTCAGGAACTATCTAGTAGACCAAGTTAAGGTCCAGTGGGACAAGTATAGTCCAAGATCTGCTACTTGGGAAGATGTTAAGATGCTACGACGAGACTAGCCCTCACTTTTTTGACCACCTCGAGAACATGTTTCTCGAAGGTTGGGTGTATGTAACACCACCTTTTGACTTAGACAATTAGGATTACCTGAGGCCTATATACTTTATTTTCTAGTCACAATGAAACTATTAAGTGATACACCTAAACTTTAAATGTATGAACTTTTATGAATGATTAAATGTTATTGATGATGATGTATGTAATGCGATCTATTATGTGAATGTAAATTTTATGAATGTTTAAATGTTATTAATGATGATGTATATGATACGACGTATTGTGAGAATGTGAATTTAATGAATGTTTAAATGCTATTAGGATGATGCTGGATATGATGCAATCTATTTTGGGTAAATGATAATCTTATGAATGGGTGTCGAAATTGAATTAAGGGATATTATGAGATCTTTTTCTAACTGGAAAAATTTGATGTTAAATTATTGGTACAGGGATACCAAATTGAAATGATGATAGTATGCAATTACATGTGATAATGCATAGAAATGTATGAGTTTGTGTTACAGACTAATCTGAAGGTTATGGGCTATGAAATAGCCAAGGGATAGTGATGATGAATGTGGATATCAGGACCACTAACCGAAAAACATTATGGTATGAATATTGTATGAGGAATTTATATTGGTTTGGATGCATTGCTATGATATGTGGACCAGTGCATGATTTTAGGTGATGACACTGCCCAAAATCGAATAAACGATGAAAAAACCTCTAGCAACACGGTGCCACTCTGTATTCTGTTGTAGGGTGTGGACCCTAGTCCTGTTAGGAGGGGTGGAGGCATTTCCCACCGTGTATCCTCCATTGTAGGGTGTGGACCCTAGTCCTGTTATGAGGGGTGGAGGAATTTCCCACCGTGTATCCTCTGAAACCTGAAGTCATGGGAGGACGGTGTTAGCTCACACTCCCCAAGACATGTGATGATGACTATCATATGCCTACTAGGGAAGCTTGGTCGATATAGAGACACTTCCTCTTACGGGTTCTATTTGGAGTTAGGTCAATATAGTTGACGCTCCAAGATAGTCTAGTAGAGTAAGGATAGGAATGGAGATGGAAGTAGTTTAGGGAGGAAGGATGAGTAGTAATAGTTGAGACAGTATGGAGATCTGTCTTGTGGTGGAATTTAATGTTTTCCCTTCAAAAAAAAAAATGTGTATATATGAATATTCATAACTTCGTAACTAAACCACAGTTGTTTAAAATAAAATTGTTGAACTGGATAACAGTAATTAAAGGATTTCTTAAACAATTGACTAGTTGTTGTCTTTTATAAAAGACTATTCTTGCTGACTGGATTGGATGCATACATAAATTACTAAAGGATGATAGTTTTGATTATTAGTGCATGCACGAGATTTGTATGTACTAGCTACACATGCATTTATTGTACATATACACTAGTATGTATGAGTTTTCTTGACTTACTTACTGATAATGTTGGTTAATTGTTATGAATGCGTGAACCAGGTTTCTTTTCCTTTGTACCATAAGACACCTTATCTTCGAGACGAAGTTTCCTGAAGGGTGGGTGTGTGTAACAGCCCTAGTAGAATATATACTTAGGGATTATTAAGTGAAATATTTATTAGGTAATAAATTTTTCCTAACATGTTAATAACTAAACAAAGATTGGTCTAATGATATTAGTTAAGTATTTATTAATTAATTAAAGGTTATAATTTTGATTAATTAATTAATTAATTAACAATCTATTATATTCAATAACATGGATATTAAATTTAAAAGGGACAATAAGTTATATTGTTTAAATTAAAAAGGTTACGTACATGGAAAGGGATAAGATATTAATTAAAAGGGATAAGATATTAATTATAAGGGGATAAGGTAATAAATGTGTAGGTAAGGAGGTAAATGAAAGAGGTGGTGAAGGAAGGATATGGGGGCGAAGGAGTTTTACAAAGGGGGATGACCATTCTACGAGAAATTGTGGGGGAGGTCTCTCTTGGATTGCACAGAGGAGAGTTGAGTTCTGTACTGAGGTTAGGTCAATACAGGCACCGGTTTACTGGAGGTTTTGGGCATGGGGGCCAGGATATCCATATGATATCCTGGAGCTAGGAAGCTGTCCTAGTTGGCAGGGTGGAACAAGGTTTGGGAAGTCTTGGATCCAGTTTAGCAACGAACAACCAGATCGATAGAGGAATTAGCATCAGACCAAGGTATTTTAAAATTATGTATTTTTTTTATTCTGTTATAAAATGTTATTATTCGTTGATCAATTTAAAATGTGTATGTTCTCAATTAAAAGGAATTATTGAATTTTATTGTTTTGTTTGTAGAATTAATTGATGTTAATTTATATGGTCGCTACATTGGGTAAGGGTTGAATTGATAGTTCATATTTACTTATATCTTTACTTTCCATTTAAAATTTTCATGATGATACTACATTTTCGAAAAGAAATATTCAATGAAAAGCAGAGAGAAAAAGATTTAAAGAGGACTTCCATGACAACATTCATATTATGGTTCTCTTGGTGTACCCACTTGTGTTCATAAATGCATTATTACAAAGAGAAAATCTGAGAAATAAAACTAAAAGAAAACCTACTCCTAAACCTAATCTAACTACTAAACAAATCAAAAATACTAAGTGAATTCATGCTTCCAATGTAGCCATCGGAGCAACTCCAATCCTGCAAAGGAAACAAGATCAAATATTACTAACAAGAATGGTGGTATATAAAAAAAATAACAAAAATATATCATACTTACCTTTATCATCATCATTTAAAAACAAAGCAAGAATGACCTTACCATTCCCTTGAACATTCGTTTTGTATGAATCCTCCATCCATTCTGCAATTTTGTCATTATATGGGTCACAAAAATATGAAAAAATGAGATTGTGAAGATTGTGAGAGTTATGGGGACCTGACATAACCATTGGCCTAGACAGAAGTGCCCCATCCTCCTGATAATTCTCCAAGTGTTCATCAATTTCTTCACATGCAGGATAAAAAAAAATCATGTGATGCTTACTTCCTAGATATTTAGGTAGAAACAAATAAAGCACGACTTTATCTTTATTATGAAGATTTTTTACATACGAATCTTCAAGCCATTCTAAGATCCTATCATAAAAATTAGGATGAAAAATATGACTTTGATGAAATAAATATATCAATGGGGAACACAACATAAGAGGATTCATGACATCAGTTAGATTATTGGTTTGAACAATTCCTTTGATGAGATTGATCGTTTCAAAATATGAAGCATAAACATTAAAATTCGAACTAATTAAAGAACAAATATGCAATGTAGAATATTTGATCTCCATAAGGCTGATTGCATTGTATTTTTCAAAAATAAATCATGTGAAATCATCTTGCAACATGTCTTTTTACCATGCGAATGATGAAAGTGGAAGAGCATCAAATCCGATTTCATAAATGTTATGTTTGGAATTAATTTCACCAAATTTTGGCATATCGAAAAGATTTGATTGTGATGGGAAAGTGTAAGATACTGTGGGTAAAGTATCAAGTCCACCAGAATCTAAAAAGAGATCAGGATATAAAGAGTAAAAGGAATCAGAAATAAGCACATGAAAATAATCTTTTGAGCTATGATATTTAACAATGGTATTCTCAAGACATTCCTCTTCATTTTCATTAAAACTTTCACTCCATTTTGGTGATAAATTCTTCAACATAATATGATCATCTAAATTTTCCTCCTGTACGATAGATAATTCAAAACATTCATGGAAAACATCTGATCTTTCATCTTGATAAGGTATGATTTGTAGATGAGGGTTTAAGATTACTTCTTCGAATTGCAGATCTACATCTCTAATCAATTTCATTGGAATGTTAGAATGCTTAAGATCATTTTCATCACCTAAGTCTTCTTCAATAACCAAATTTAAATACTGATTAGAGCAAGAGTTAGGAGAATAAGGACATTCACCTTGACCCAACATCAAATCTTCTTCCATGATGGTGGAGGATTGAAAATACAATGATTCAGAGGAAAAACCAATTTGATTGTCAGTAAGAAACTTTTCAATAGATTCTACCTCCCTTGCTTGTTCAACATTTTCGGATGGATCCCTCTCATCCTGTAAACACAATTCTTCTTGCAATTGAGTGCTAGTATTTGTAACTGCTTCATCATTTGTGATTGAATATGACTGGATGCAAGCATCATAGAGGAGATTTAATACAAATGACATGTCATCAAGATTAAATTTACAAAGAACATGATGGATTCTTGTCAAAAAGCCTTTTGAAGATGAATCACCATTGATTAGCAAAGTCTGAAATTATTCACATAATTGATTGTAATCATAGATTTCAAAAGCATCTAAAAATTCATCTACAAACTAAAACCAATAAAAAATGTGATATGCGGGAAAAGACTCAAACCAATTTTTAATCCGACCCCTGAAAGTAAAAGAAAACAATCTACACAAAACCTTCAAGTCAGAAATATCATGCTTGCTGCATTTACACCAAAACTTGTTAATATGGTCTTTTGCAAATACATTCCCTCCACCATCAAAGGTGAGTTTGGACAAGAGAGAGACTATCTTGTTGAAAATATCAGGTAATGAGAAGTGGAAAGCATGTTCCAACATAGTGATTTGGGGATCCATGGAAAATTAATAAATTTGAAACAAAGACTCCTACAAGGCTAGCTTGTCAGTCTGTGCCTCCTTCTAGCGCCATTTGTTGACGAGCGAAATTGACCGTCCGTTAACTGGAAGAGTGAGTCCAGTACGGGGTTGTCTAAATAACCCAAGCCGTTCGGTATAACTCATTCTGATGGGTTTAATGGCTCCATTAGCCAATATAAGAATCCTAAAAGAAACGAATAAAAGAGAGAAATAACTAAGTAATTACTAAACACTCTATATGTATGTACATATGTTCAAATGTAACTATAGTAGTTGTATTTAAGCAGAAGATACACAAGTCTCGTTTATTTACATGGTTTACAAGATGCAAGTTTTAATCGAAACTTACAAAAATCGATGTGAAAAATTATTGCTTCTAGGAAGCAGATAAAGAAAGCAAAACAAATATTTATTTTTTTTCTTTTATAAATTTAAAGAATCTTCCAAAAAAAATTAATGAAACATGAACATGTGGATAGTCAAAGATGAACCATACATTCTAGTTTCAATGATATGTAAATGAAAGAAAAATACAAAGAATCTATCATCTCAGTGAACTAGTGAGGTGTATCCAAGCATCTGCATGAGTGGTGAACATTCAACTGCCATGTCCAAGAGAGAAATCTGCAATGAACCTTATGACTGTTCTAAATAAATTCAAAACATGTATTGACAACTTACGTTTTAATAACAAAAGATGAAACAAAAACATAAACTTGTGATCTTATAATTATACATGATTACAACAAGATAAATCTGGAATAAATCTATGCATTTAATCATTCAATTTAAAACTCAAAGATAAATCTCATTATTTAAATCGAATATATAATCACAACATTTATATTTTGATTGAAGCAAATGATAGATGGTATTTATAATATAAACCTCCTACACATCACAGATCATTTAATCTAAAGATATCATACCTTCACATGTAACATGATTAAAAAAAAAACATAAATAACAACATTATAAACAAAAGGCTAAATCTGAAATGCATATATGCCGTTGTATTAAGTTTTTCGAATCACTTGTCCATTCTGTAGTCCTAGAAGATTTTTTTTGGATAATAGACTTTAAAGATTGGAAAAATTAATACATAAATGATAATAATTAACCATGTATTGATAAAAAAAACTAAAGCTATTTAAATCAATGCATAATCAATTATTCAAAGAATATGAAGATATTATAATGAAAATAAAACCACTTTACTCACAGGACAAAATCCATTAAGCAATCTGGAATTTCATATTCTTCTTTGAAAATACTCCCCCATTCTCCCAAAGATTCCAGCCATCCATTACTCCATTTGAAAAGAAATAAAAAGTTTACAAAAGAAATAATATACAAAAGAAAAATGATTAAAATCCTCCTCTCCAATTCTTCCATCTTCTTTGGCTATGAACTTTCTCATATATTTATACAATGAATGAATAGTCTGGGCGTCACTATAAATTTTCGCCACCTAAAATTTGCCTCATAAAAATGCATCAATATCTCTCAAATCATGCATTGTTTTGGGAAAATCTCAATGCGGAAGGTAAATGGGTCCATTTGGGTTCTAGGTTTTCAACCGTTTCTTCTAATTCCTCACGGTTTGGTTGCAATCAGTTATGCAAAATCGTCTATTTGATCTTGATGCCTTTTCAAATTTTATCTGTTGTTGCTCATAAAATTATTTGTAGCAATCCAAAATTATTTTTGGATCAATCATCTTGAACGTATTTGGATAATAAAATCAAGCCATGATGAGATCCGTATCAAATATTTGATAATAGAGACCTGTGAAACAAAAAAAAACCTAAATTAATAACCTAAAAATTGTGAATAAAACAAAATCTAGAAAACTAAAAAATGAATTTAAACTAACTATAACTTATAAACAAACATTGTTTATAATTTGTTTTCAAATATGATCTAGAAGCTTCAAGTTAATGGAGAAAAAATATTAATTTTATTTTTTTACAAAATTAAACAAATGATAGATAATTCATTTTGTATTATTATCTTGAAATGAGATGCAAAATGAAAAAAAGAATTTAATTAATTAATATCACCAAATGATTTCATGAAAATGAGAAACCAACCAAGATATTATTTGATGAAGTATTGAACACATTATTCAAAATAGTCAAACTTGTTAATGAGTAAAATAATGAACACATAATCATAATTTAAACGAAAGTAAACATTTGATAAAAATTTACGTTTTTGTTTAAATTGAGATTTCTATGCTCGTTTCTAAACTTTGACATATACTCTTGTAATGAATGTCTCATACTATAGTGAATGTCTTAATTTTGTCTCAAAGCAAGCCAAGGTATGGAACTATTTGAAAAGGTTGATTCTATAGCTCATTATAATTATCAAGATTCTAATGGGGGCCCTTTAAATTTTGTAAAAAATTTAGGGGGAGTTGTTAGGGACTGACAGGAGGTCAATACATGAATAGGTGATTTTTTAAGGAAAAAATTTATAAAGTGGGAATATCAACAAGATGTGCACACAAGTTTTCTATTTGGGACCTAACCCCTCAAGTAGATAGAACAATATATTCGGATGTAATAAAGGTAATATTAATAAGGCCTTGAATTAAGGTAGAATAAGTCGAATGTAAGAAGACCTAATAGAAGCTTCCACTTCTAGAAAGATCTTCTGCTAGATGGTTCTTTTGATAGAAATATTTGGTATAAATAGAAGTCGAGGGTATGTGAACCCTGGCTTTGGATATTATTGTAATAGAGCTATGTTCAACTCGAGTTTTCCCCCTTGAAGAGGCAAGTGAACATTTCTCTCAGAACCAAAGTGCTCTTTCTAGTGTTATTCTGATATCATTCCAGTGTTATTGTGGTGTTATTGTGGTTATATTGTTGTTTATTTTCCATTTCTAGCATTTTGTTTCTATTTTGCATACTTTTTATATCTGGAATAATACAAGTGGTATTAGAGAACTTTCCTGAGTAGAAAATTGTGGGTTATTTTTTTTTCAGGGTAGAGATCTATTCTAGCGTCTTTAAGCTACAATATCTGTCATTACATGCATCAACCCACGATTAAGGGATTCATACATGTAGGAAATACAAGTGGTTCTTAAGTGCACATTTGTTGGCCACCCTTGTAACCCCTATTGGTACCCCTTAAAGTGGTAGCGCATCAGACATCACTTGTATATGGATCGACCTAGATTTCATGAAGCCCTCTTTAGATAAACTGATTGGCCATCTGACTACTATAGTGTCACCGAGAACAACACTCAGGAAGATACTCTCTAGTACCTGGGTAGTCGGGTAGTATGGCTAAGGGTATGATCTAGCCTCCTTAGTTGGTGCCTTGAGATATTGGGTCGAGCACTACTGTTGGACCCTCCATGTATATCATAGAGCTATAGCACAGGGAAAACCCTTGTTTGTAGAACCTTTGAATACCTAACCTTTGGGGACAAAAAAAAACCATAAAATAAACAAGTTATATTGTCATGCAACCATGTTCAAGTTGCCAAAACACTACACCATTATTTGAGACCTATTCCATTGTATTTATCTCTTTTCCCTTATCACATTCATACCTATCATTTTTTAGCNCCGTAGCCAAGAATTGCAAGCTCACTTCAATACCTTGCAATCTAATTTCACAGAGACCCAACAAGAAGTAAGACATATTAGTGCCAATATTTCCACCATCAATTAAAATATGCATTCCTCCATCACCGCATCAATCACCGAAATTAAAGAAGACCTCAAACAAGACATGACTACCCAACTTCAATATGTCATTTTAATGCTCTGCACCAAGATGCATATCCCTATAGATCCCCATTTATCTGACCCACCTTTGCATACTGCCATTGAAACTTCCTCTCATTCCCATAATTCTCATCCCCATCACTTTTAACATGAGTTATGCCTTTTGTGGGTGAATGTGACCAAATTTTATGGCTCAGATTCATCTAGTTGGGTAACTCAAATGGAACAATATTTCTCTTTGTACGACATTACAGATGATTTGTCCAAACTCTAGTATGGTGTTCTCCATCTAGATAAAGAATGTTGGAAATGAAGAAAAACTTTCCATCATGGGTATGTGGCTTGGAAACACTTTGGGGCAGAGGTTTAAGAACACTTTGACACTGACACGAACCATTTAGGCCATTTGACAAAGTTGAAACAATCTGGAATAATGGAAGATTTTATAGCTTCTTTTGAGCGACTCACTTTTCATACAAAGGGCATGTCTTATGCTCTTTTCCAATAATGTTTTATCAATGGCCTCAAGGATGAGATTTTTTCCCATGTCCTCATGGATCTACCTCATATTTTGGTAGCAAATACTAAAAGAGATAAGGAAGCACAACAAGTTTTCTCTTCTCAAAATTGAAAACTCTCCTTTATTCCTCGCACTAAACCAGTAAATCCCACTACTCCTTCTTCTCCATTAAAGATCCAAAAATTGACCAAGGATGAAATGGATGAATTCCTTCTCAAAGGCCTTTGTTATAATTGTGATGACAAATATTTTTCGATCCACAAGTGTAAGGAAAAAAATATTTTTATATCCATCTCAGAGGATATTTTGGAAGAGGATGTTAAAACTCCCCTTGTGTCTGAGTCACCTAAACCCACTGACATAACCCCTCCCTCAGACCCTCCCCAAGTAGAAACGGTCATTTCCCTAAATGATCTCATTAGCTTCTCTGCTCCCCAAACCCTCAAGCTAATTGGTTACATCAAGCATAGGAAGGTCATCATTCTCATTGATAGTGGAAGAACCCATAATTTTATTCATTGCCACATTTCCCAAGAAACTCATTGCTATATCCATGTAGTTAATAATTTCCAAATCATGATTTCCAATGGAGGCTCCATGAAATTTGGAGGGCGTTGTGAAAATTTGTGTCTCCAAATTGGTGACTTCCACCTAAAATCTCATATGTTTTCTATTGACATGGGCTGTTGTGACATTGTGTTGGGTGCATATTGGCTAAGGACTTTGGGTCCCATTCTCATGTATTTTAAGGAATTAACCAGCAATTTGACTAGGAGAGCCAACAATATAATTTCCAAGGAATCGTTTTCGGTTCACTTGAGATCATTAGTTCCCATCACATGGAAACGATGCTCAAAAAGGGTCATTCTGTAGTTATTTCCAAAATCCATGCCATACAAGGAACTGAGACACCCTCTGTGCCGCAAGATGTTGAATCTATCCTCTATAAACATCAAGTGGTATTTTCTACTTCCTAGGGAATCCCTCCTTCCCTTGGTGTTCATGATCATTCCATTCCCCCGATACCATGAAGCCTTCCTCCCAATATCAGTCCCTATCATCACGCCTTTTCCCAAAAAAATGAAATTGAGAAAATGGTTCAAGAACTTCTTAACATAGGCATTATCCACCCTAGTATGAGCCCCTACTCTTATCCTATGGTCATGGTCCTGAATAAATAAGGTTCTTGGTGCATGTGTCCTGACTTTCGCACCCTCAACAAACTCACCGTTAAAGATAAATTTACCATTCCTATCATTGATGACCTCTTGGATGAATTGACTAGCATTGAGTTCTTCACTAAACTTGATCTTTGTTTTGGATACCACTAGATACGTATGAAAGAGGAAGACATTCCTAAGACTACCTTTAGAACTCATGAGGGCCACTATGAGTTTTTGGTCATGCCATTTGGCTTGTGTAATGATCCCTCCACCTTCCAAAACCTCATGAATCATGTCTTCTGTCATTTTTTCTGTCATTTTGTCTCAATTTTCTTTGATAACATCATCATCTATAGAAAAAAATGGACAACAATATTGTTCACATGGATCGAGTTCTCCATCTACTCTCTTAGCACCAACTTTTCCTAAAACAATATAAATGTTCTTTTGGCACCTCAGAAGTCAAGTACTTGGGTCATCTTGTTGGCAAGGATTACGTCAGGGTGGATCCTAAAAATATTGAAGCTATGAAAGAATGGAATCACCCAAAGAATCTCAAAATCTTTCATGGATTTTTGGGCTTAACAGGTTATTATCACAAGTTTGTTAAGAATTATGGAAATATTGTGGCACTTGTCATTGCACTCCTTAAAAAGAATTATTTCACTTGGACTCTAGCAACTGCTCAGGGTTTTCAAACCTTGAAGATAGCCATGTGCACCACTCCAGTTCTGGCCCTTTCTAATTTCACAAAGACCTTTTTTTTGGAATGTGATGCTTCAGGGAAAGGAATTGGCATTGTCCATATGCAAGAGGGTCGACCTTTGGCCTTTACCAGAAAACAATTCATTGAATGAAATTTGGGAAAATCAATATATGAAAAGGAAATGTTGGCTATTCTTCATGTCATTTATATGTGGCTCCCTTATCTATTGGGGAAACACTTCCAAATTAAGACAAATCATCAAAGCCTCAAGTATTCTCTGGAACAATAGATTTCATTCCAAGAGAAACAAAAATGGGTGACTAAGATCTTTGGATATGACTATGAGATCATTTAAAAGAAAGGAAAAGACAATGTGGCGGTGGATGCACTTTCCCGAAAATATGAAGATGAAGGATCCATTTTTTCTCTCTCCTTCATTCTACCAAATTGGCTCCAAGCCGTTCGGTAGGAATGGCTACACGATCCCAAAAGTTTTCATATAATACAACAATTGCAGTCCAAATCTCCATTTTCCCTAGGGTACTCTTGGCTTCATGATGAGATTTGATACAAAAGTTGTTTGTATTTAAGTAAAAAGTCAAAACTTAAATCCACGATGCTTTATGAGCTTCATGCTACACCCACAACTGGGCACTTCAGGTTTACCAAAACCTATGACAGGGTCAAACGTTCTTTTTTCTACGATGGTATGAAACAATACATTCATAATTTTATACTTGAATGTGATGTGTGTCAATGAAACAAGGGAGAACAATAAAATCTCTTGGCACACTACAACCACTTCCAATTGCACCTTCTATTTGGAGGGATATCTCTATGGATTTTATTACAATCTTACCTAAATCGGGAAATAAATCAATCATCATGGTGGTAGTGGATCGTATTTCCAAGTATGATCATTTTTGTTCTCTTCAACACCCATTTACAACATCCATTGTGGCTCAACTTTACATGGATCAGGTCTTCAAGCTTCATGGCATGTCGCATTCTATTGTTTGTGATTGCGACCCAACTTTTACCAACATTTTTTGGCAAGAACTATTCAAGCTACAAGGCACCCAATTTCATCTCAACACAACTTATCATCCCTAGACTGATGGTCAAACTAAAGTTGTCAACAAGTGTTTGGAAAAATATTTGAGGTGTTTTGCATCTGAAAAAAAAAATCAGTAGGCTCAATTGTTACCCTTAGTTGAATGGTGGTGCAACACTTCATAGCATACAACTACCCACATGAGTCCTTTTGAAGCGGTATATGGAAAAATGTCACCTTCATTTATCTCATATTTACCAGCTGTGTCGAAGGTCCAGGAAGTTGATCGAACACTTATAGTTTGAGAGGATATTCTTTGTATCCTAAAAGAGAATTTGGTCATGGCCCAAAATCACATGAAGCAACAAGTAGATCAAGGTCACTCGGAATTCCAATTTGTAGAAGGGGATCAAGTGTTTCTTTGACTGTAACCTTACAAGAAAAATCCCCTCAAGGTCGACCATTCTCAGAAGCTGGTGCACAAATTTTATGGTCCTTATACCATTCTCAAGCATGTGGGATAGGTGGCCTATCAGTTAGCTTTTCCCAGTCAGTCTAGGATACATCATGTTTTTCATGTTTCATGCTTAAAGAAGGTGATTGGAACTAAGTTCCAAGCTCAAACCAACCTTCTCGATTTGGACGAAGAAGGATCCATTTGGCTATAGCCACAAGAATGTTTGGACTAGCATGAACATATCCCATGTCAACGAACCATTAAGGAAGTGTTAGTCCAGTGGAAAGATACAACTCCAGTAGATGCCACTTGGGAACTAGCTACCATTCTGCAACAATTTCCACATCTCAAGCCTTGAGGACAAAGTTGTTTTTAAGGGGGAGACATGTCAGGGACCTAACCCCTCAAGTAGATAGAACAATGTATTCAGATGTAATAAAGGTCAATATTAATAAGGCCTTGCAATAAGTTAGAATACGTCGAATGTAATAAGACCTAATAGAAGCTTCCACTTTTAGAAGGATCTTCCGCTAGATGGTTCTTTTGATAGACATATTTAGTATAAATAGGAGTCGAGAGTATGAGAACCTTAGTTTTGGATAATATTGTAATAGAGCTCTACTCGAATAGAGTTTTCCACCTCGAAGAGCCAAGTGAACATTGCTCTTAGAATCAAAGTTCTCTTTCTAGTGTTATTCTGATATCATTTCAGTGTTATTGTGGTGTTATTGTGGTTATATTGTTGTTTATTTTTCATTTCTAGCATTTTATTTATGTTATGCATACTTTTTATGTCTGGAATATTACATTTTCTATGATGTAATGATGAGCCAATGGATGAACCATATCCAAATACCAAGTTCCTAAAAAGTTGTTTCAAAATCATTCAAGTTGTTGACCTATACCACAAGGACATCCCATTATTGTATCAACAATTCCAATGTTATATAATTTCCTCTTCTCATATCAAATGTAATGTCCTATTTAGGTTTATAAATCCTTTCTTGCTTATGTGGTTGACCATAACCACTTCTTGAATCACTATTACCACACCATAAATTTATCCTACACCTTCCCTTCACAATCTCCCCATGACTTTCTTTTCCACCCACTCTTAACCCACCCAATAAAGTAACTTGGCCAACTTACAAGGATAATCTACCCTACTAGTTTTAATATTTATCGAATAAATGGAGTCTTCCACATTGATCCATCATATTTTCCTCACTCCCTCCTTGCTATTGATCCCATTTTTCTCCATGGTCAAGATTTACTAGTATGCTTCAATCTTGTGTATTGTTCCCATTCCTAGTAGTACATCACCAATACACCATTTCTACGGAAACAACGACAAAACAAATTTATAAGGATGGATGCATTTGAGAAATATTGGTGTTGTTACATAAAAAATAGTGCCAATGCTCCCTTTTTTTGTCACACATGAACTGACTACTGAGATAAGCCCATGAAAAGAAGAAAATGTGTCGTTACACAAGAACCAACACCTACTAGCTTCATGAAGACCCTATTGTTTCCCCACAAGAAACAACAATAAGGAAATCAATTAGAGACATTAGTTAGAGGAAATATTGTTGCTTCACAAGAACCTGTAGGGAAAAAAAGTGTTACAAAACTACTATTCCCTCAAAGATTCATTGAAAATATCTTAGAACCAGGTAAAAAATATTGCTAACATTTTTGTAGAACATTTTTTTCTTTTTCTATGGAAGCTCGTGAAGAACATGCTAGAGAATATCATACAATTTCTGAAAAATTCATGGATACCATAATATTTACCCCTTGTAATTACTCCATCTGAATCATGACATTATGTTACTCTATCCTTAACCATGTTATTCCACTCCATAGTTCAAATCCATCCTAAGGGCCCCTATAAGTTACTAGTGTTTCTACATCAAGAATACCTATTTTTTCTCCACAGGAACCAACAATTGGAGTCCTTGATGCTCTCACACAAGAACCTGCAACGAGAGTAGAAGGACATCGAAAATAGAAAAAGAATAAGTTGTTATATAGGGACAACCCATTGAAATTTGTTCATAATATTGGGAATATTTTCTATAACATCACAGTTTCTCATTATCAAATGGATCTATCTTAGGGAATGAAAGTAATATTGGCATCAACTAACTCCCACCAGTTAATGTATGAGCAATATTTTTCATTTTAATTGGTTGATTCAACCATTATGAGAATAATTTCTATTCAATGGTATCATAAGCAACAACTTCACAATGAAACAAGAAGCTTGAAAAAGATAATCATATCTCCTTTATAGAGAATATTTTCATTCAAAACCTTTATTGAAATTTCTTCAAGCTAGTTTTCTTGGAGTGGAGGTTTCCAAAGCGCTATCATCTTGCAAGCCTCATCTTAGTAGAAAAATAGAGATATGATTTTATTGTAGAAATTTTGAGAAGCTACTTATGGAATAATTCCCCTACAGAAAGGTGAATATCCCCTTGCATTCTAGAACCCTAGTACAAAGACAAAAAGATACAAATGGACAATAACATCCCTTTGATATTTGTTGAACTAGCCAAAAAGACAGAAGGAGAAAAAAGTGATTATACCTATTTCCGGTGTTTGTCCTTGCTGCTCCAATTTGAGCTTGATGTAGAAACTCTTTCACATAGCTTGATACCTGCAAAGATGATGCAGGAGCATCACTCCATGTCATCAAGTCCCAGCCAGCCAACACACCTAGTACACGTTCAATATAGATGATGCAGGAGCATCGCAAACAACAAGCGAGCGGGGGACAAATGCCAACGCATTTTGGCACATGATGAATTGTTTGAAATGTTTTGAAGTTTGATACGCCAAACATAAATGAAATAGTTAAGAAAGGGTGTACTTGTATATTGTAATCAAACCTTGAGCATCCCACTCTCGTCTGAAGGACTAAGAGGCATTCATACTTGTAAATGTAAGTAGGTAGCTTTAAATTCTTAGATTAGATAGTCTTAGGAGTCAGAGGGAAAATGGATATAGACACCCTCACTTGTATCATTGTAACATTAGCATAATCAATCGAAGGGAGAATATAGAAGAAGAAGCAGAAAACAATGTAGAAGAACCCATGTACAGATGTTCTGAGATTAATATATGAAGCTTGATTCAGACTCATGGTGTTCAAATACTTTCTGTGTATGCATGATTGAATGTTATGCTCATGATTGTTTTACTCTTTCTATTATACATTTGATTTGATGTGTGAATGTATGATTTCATGTTGAATGTCTAAAATATGAATAGAGGGAGAGTAAATAATGAGTTTCAATTGTTTCTCTATCTAATCAAGAGTTTTCCTGCAAGGAGTGCAATGAAATTGTCCACAAGGTGCGCATTGATAGAAGTCAGAGTTCGTCTCTGCAAGATTAGGAGCGATAACATTGTTCTCATTATCATAGAAGTGCAAGTTAAGAACAGGAGCCGTGCAATGTGTGCACAGTCTGAGTAGGGTCTCAGAGGTTGCAACCTGAGTGAAATTGTTGAAGGACTACTGTCGCAGAGAGTGCACAGAGTCGAAGAGGTTCAAATACTTGGAAGTATTTGAAGGATTGTCGCAAGGAGTGCATGCAGGAGTCTTCTTGAAGACTTGAGTTGTGGAGAAATATTAGAAGGGATAGAGTCTTCAAAGTTGTCGAAGAGAATCTCAAGAGGGTTAGTGCCTTGAAGTGTTCAAAGGAGGCGCAGTGACATTGTTTTGCTGGTGGAAAAGTTTCGTGAATGCATACTTGTTCATTTCATAAGAGTTGTTAAAGAGGCATTGGATGGTTGGAATTCTCCGTGGAGAATTTTCGAAGTTCCGAGGGCCATCAAATCTTGCAGAAGAGCAAGAAGGATTAGGGTGAGTGTTTTTCTAAGTGCAAGCTCAGGAGAGATCGAGCCGTAGGATCTGAGCCAACAAGGCCGTTGGATCACTCACATAATCTCATTTCATAGATTCACGAGTTGAAGGTTTAAAACCTTTGAATCAAGATTCATGAGGTCACGAGTGGCGAAGTCGTGAGAAGATCAAGACCTTCCTTTCGAAGAGGACAGGTGGTAGCAATCTCGGAGTCGGCGAAGTGCCGAAGAGATCCAGGATTCTGGTCTCACGAACTCAGAAGTTCACAGGGTGAGAGCCCAAGAGTTGGGTGCTCCAAGTCGTGAAGTCGTGAAATCATTAGGGGTGAGGATAGCCATTGGATCTAGGTCACGGGAGGATCTTTGGATCAGGAACCCCATCGCCTATCTCACATTCGGGGGTTCAAAGGTTGAGAGGAGTCACTTTCGACATCAGAAGTCACGAAGTGCCGAGAGTCAAGGCACGAGTGTGGACACATGGCAGGACCAAAAGGTGGGGCCTGTGTGATAGACAGGCGGACATGCATCACCTGGGAAAAGGAGTCAACACTCTGTTGACTTCTCGCGTCTCGGGGATTCATGAGATGAGAGCATGGGAGCTCGACATTGAAACTCGTGAAGTGGTGAGTTGCAAGAAGTACGAAAGGGAGGTCAACCTTCGCTGAATTTTAAATCTTGAAGGTTCACACAGGAAGAGCATGGAGACTCAACCCTTTGAATGGCGAATTAGTGAGTAGCGAGAACATGAGAAGAAAAGTTAATATCGCTTCTTGGGGGTTCGTGAAGGGAAGGTGCCAAGGTTGGATGTTGAAACTTGTGAAGGTGCGAGTAGCGAGAGGTGCTAGCAGTTAATCCTAGCTGGTGGTCATGCGCGAAGGCACTGATAGAAAGGATCCATAACCATTTCATGATTTTGGGTATCGCAAGATTGGAAAGGAAGAGTCGTGATTTTTGGCTCGTGAACTCGTGATATCACGAGTTACGACAAGTACCTTTTGGAATTGGGCCTTGGTCATAGTGTTGTGGTTGCACGAAAAGGTGGAGCTCACACCTAGTGTTGTTTGCATAGGGGAGCTTCCGAAATGACCTGTGGATTAATTGAAAGGATATTCCAGCAGGGAATCGAAAGAGCCAATTTGGCTCAAAGGAGATAAAGAATGATCCTGTGAGGGGATCTTAGTCCGAGGGCTGATAAGTCTGCATCAAGTAATCAGAGCTTGATTTTGTTTGTATACTTCAAACAAGGAAAGCGAGAAAGAAAATCTCAGCCATACCACTGAGAAGAAGAGATAGACAAACACTTGATCCGCCAGAGGAAAGGGAAATGCCAAGAGGAAGGGGTAGGCAGGTGCCGAATCCAACCATGGAAAGAGAGATGCGTGACATACGTGCTAGACTCGAGGACATGGAGATAACACAGAGGCACACAGCCGGTGTTGAGGATGTCAGTCAATCTGAAAGTGAAGATGAATTTGGACATGAAAGAGAAGAAGTTACAGCAAAAGATGCAGCAAATGAACGCCTCATTAGGGTTGTTGCAAGAATGGGTGCTATAGAAAAAATTAATATTCCAGTATATCAAGGAAACCTGGATGTTGAAGATCTTCCATACTGGATTAGAGCTCTGGACACATATTTTGACTATGAAGATGTCGAGGAAGACAAAAAGGTCAAACACACTGTCACAATATTGAAAGGACATGCAACATTGTGGTGGGATGAGCTACAAGTTGACAGACGCTGCAAAGGCAAGCAGAAAATCAAGAGTTGGGATAGGATGATCGCAAAGATGAAGGTGAAATTTATTCCTAGAGATTACCAAATTACTCTATTTCGGAGAATGTAGAATTTGAGATAGAAGCTGATGTCAGTGAAGGAGTACACTGAAGAATTCTACAGGATGAACATCAGGGCAGATCATCATGAAAGTGATGATGAAAAAGTTGTCAGGTACATGAATGGTTTGAGATATGACATTCAGGATGAGATGAGCATGATGACAATCTGAATGGTGGAAGATGCTTATCAGATGGCTCTGAAGGATGAAGAGAAGATGAGTTGAAAACAAGGTCAAAGAGGCTGAGGGAGAAGTCAAGCCAAAGGCAAATCAGTTGCCTATGATAGAAATCAGAAACAAAAGGAAGAGTGGAAGAAACCTCAGACTCAAAATGAGAGAGGTGGAAGCTCATAGAGAGGGAATAATACCAAATAGAGAGGTCAGTATGCTTATGGAAACATTTTTCCTCGTACCAGAGGTAGAGGAAGAGGAAGAGGTGGAGTGATAAAATGATTCACATGTGGAAAGGTCAGACATAAATCTTATGAGTGTCTAGATAGAAATAAAGAAGGTGGTGAGACTCACATTGACGAAGCACAAAGGCAGAATGTTGAGGCAGAGCATGCTGAAGGTGGAATATCATTGATGATGCAAAAAATTCTCTTAATGCCAGAGAAGGAGGTGGAGAGTTCGGTCCAAAGGAACAGACTTTTTCAAACCGCTTGCAAGACCAAAGACTGGGTGTGCAAAGTCATCATGGACAGTGGTAGCATAGATAATCTCATTTATACAGAGATGGTAGAAAAGCTGGAGCTGGAGACTATTGAACATCCAAATCCATACAGAGTTTCATGGCGACAAAAAGGACATTAAGTAAACGTCACTAAACAATGTTTAGTTGAATTTAAGATAGGAGGATATAACGATAAGATATTGTGTGACGTCATTCCCATGGATGTTTTTCATCCATTGCTGGGTAGACCATGGCAATATGACATAAATGTGATTCATGATGGGAGGAAGAACACATACACCCTAGAGAAAAATAGAAGAATTCACATGTTGTTGTCGATTAAGCACAAGGAGGTGAAACCTGAAATAAGAAACATTGTACTTCTCATGAGTGGGAAGAAACTTCTTATAGAGTTTAAGAAGAAGGAGGAACTGCAATTCATTGTGGTCAGGAAGCCTAAAATTGTTTTAACCAGTACAAGGGTAGACGATTTACCACAAGAGGTTTAGAAATTGTTGGAAGAGTTTGTTGACATAGTAGTGGATGAACTACCTCATTCATTGCCACCGATCAAAAGTGTGAGTCACCATATTGATCTCATACCTAGAGCTAGTTTACCAAATAAGGCAGCATACAGATTGATGCCACAGGAGAATGAATAAGTCAAAAGACAGGTGATCTAAAATTGAAGAAGACCTGAAAAACTTGAATAAATATTGCAAGTGAAATGTTATGTGTTTAAAGCAATCGGATCAATTTGCAACACATAGTTAAGGATTATTTATGTAGAAATACACATAGAAAAAAACATAAAAACATTGAACATCAGACATAAACACAACAACTTGATAAAGGAGTTCACCCCACTCTGGGCTACATCTCCTGGTCCAACTTCCAATGGATCATTATTATTAAATTTCTCAAAGTGCTCAAACACATGCCTTACAATACTCAAAATGAAAAACTGACTGCTCCAATGGCTCCGCAGCATCCCAAAACCCCTGTCTGGGCTCTTTCGGCACCTGAAACGGTCGAAAAATGAGAAAGATATGCCTCCTTGAAGCTCCTTCTCCAACTTTGTTGTCTCTGGTTCTACAAATTGTACCCTTGTGCTTCAAACCTGGCACACACACTCATTTAAGCGTAAAGAACCCAGTACCGTGCATAACCGCGCATCGATACAAACCGTAGGATGGTTAAGGGCGCACCAGCCCCTAATCGCCTAGGCACTTGGGTGCATGGCGCATGGAACCATAAGCTGGGCTCAAAAGTAGTTTAACCATTCTAACTCCTGGGTGGTTAGCCACCGGTCAAACCATACGCATTAACCAAAGGTTATAACATTCCCGCACGCATATTTTAAATGGCAACATATATATATATATA
>ML780644.1:497377-527456 GCA_009831015.1 Picea engelmannii | reverse complement strand
GACTTCAATTTGACGTATCCAGTTATCTAACTTTTCAGCGTTAACTTCTCCATTATAAAGTGGCAACTCAAATTTTATATCAAGCTTTAATGAAGGAATTTGTGAAGGAGTTTTACCATGCCCATTGGGAAGATGTTTCGAACATGAAGAAGAAGAAGAAGAAGAAGATGATGATGATGATGGAGGAGGAGAGGGTGGTGGAGAAGCACCATTCCCTCCATATCTGCCTGGAGTCTTGTCACCACCACCTCCCTTATGCATTGAAGTGTTAGAGCCTTCGCCCTGCGACATTATGTTCTTTTCCAACAAAATATTCATCATGTTTCTCAACTCTATGACAGCCTGTCTGAGATCTTCGTCTTCATCCAGAACATGTTCATGATCTTCTGCATGTGCCATTCTTGGTGAATGTCTCTCTGCAACTCGTGGTGAATGAAATTGCTTCCTCCTCGTCGGATAAGAACTTGGCTCCACAATTTGACCTTCTCCTCGTGTGAGTTTCAACCTTGTGAGCATCAGAAACAAAACTTGCAAAACAATCAAGTCTTCAAAACTAGTGCTCTGATACCAACTTGATTTAAAATTAAAGAAGACTTGAAAAACTTGAATAAATATTGCAAGTGAAATGTTATGTGGTTAAAGCAATTGGATCAATTTGCAACACATAGTTAAGTATTACTTATGTAGAAATACACATAGATAGCAGCATAAAAACATTGAACATCAAACATAAACAAAACAACTTGATAAAAGAGTTCACCCCACTCCGGGCTACATCTTCTGGTCCAACTTCCAATGGATCATTATTATTAAATTGCTCAAAGTTCTAAAAAACATGCCTTACAATTCTCAAAATGACAAACTAACTTCTCCAATGGCTCCGCAGTGTCCCAAAACCCCTGTCTGGGCTCTTTCGACACCTGAAACAGTCGAAAAATGAGAAAGATATGCCTCCTTGAAGCTCCTTCTTCAACTTTGTTTTCTCTGATTCTACAAATTGTACCCTTGTGCTTCAAACCTAGCACACATGCTTATTTAAGCGTAAAGAACCCAGTCCCATGCATAATTGCACACCGGTACAAACCGTAGGACAGTTAAGGGAGCACCAGCCCCTAACCGCCTAGGCACTTGGGCGCATGGTGCATGGAACCGTAGGCTGGGCGTAAAAGTAGTTTAACCATTGTAACTCTCGGATGGTTAACCACCGGTCAAACCATACTCATTAACCAAAGGTTATAACATTCTCGCGCGCATGTTTTAAATGGAAACATATATATATATATATATATATGTATATGTATAGAAATGTAATACATTGCAATACATTACAATGTAATATTATATCGCGTGTGCCAAAAGTTTGGGTTTAACATATGCAGTCGTATGTACAATGATGTGCCCACGGGTCGGGGCTTAGCCCTGGCCCACCCCCCTTTCCAACTATTACAACATTGCAATTCAAATATATGTGCGTTGGATTATGTAACAAGGAACACGGGTCGGCACCATGGTTAGCGCAATTTGTAAAGTCATATGTTGTGGTGGGAGGTCCAGGGGTCGAATCCCATGGCCTCCATTAGTTTTACATAGCCATTATAAGCCAACCAACGAGGGACACGTGGCGCCCAAGCATTGGGCCACGTGTCCCCATACCATTCGTTGCCAATAAGACACGTGTCAACATCCGATTGGACAACCATCAACCAATAAAAATGTGCCATGTCTTCCACCTGCCAGATCATCATGATGGTACGGCCCTCCACGTGGTCGTACAGACTATACGGACAGGTACAGTCAACATCCCAAATTTTTTCCTGTTTGGCTTGGTGGACAGATAGCGATATCTCCTCCATACGGACTCCGTTTGCGAAAGTAAATATACCGCCGGAATCAGGAAGAAGAGATAGACACAATGGCACTATTTTCGTCGCATTCCAAGCACTTTGAAAATTGAGCAAATTTTGATCCCCTGATTACATCTAAAGGCTAGTCAAGTGTAAGGAGGACACGTAGAGTGAACTTGTTTTGAGTTCAAAGAAGCTCAGGAGGTTGAGCACAGTGGAAGTGTTCTAGGAGGAGAACCTAAAATACTTTTGAGGTATAAGAGAGTCAAGCCCCTTAGATCTAAGTCAGTTTGAAAAGATTAGGAGGGATAAAATTCTCAAAACGTAGGCGAGACCCAAAACCTTTGGGCTCGAGGAAGAATCGAAGGTCAAATCCTTCAACACATAGAAAATATTCTAAGTCAAGGAAGGTGCCAAAGCTCAAGAGGAGGAGAACAACTATGGATGGATCTGCACTAGGAGAGAAGATCTGGATCGTCGAACCTACATCCAGAAACACATGAGATTTCACAGGGGAATGCATAGGGGATTAGATTTGGGCCATCATATATAGAGAATATAGCCAACACCCGTCAGATCTGTAGGAGTTATGTGAACCTTAACGTCTCGTGCACACATGAGACTTCACATTTCGGTTTTTCAGGGTTTGGAGAACATCGTGTTTGGAGTGGAGGGTCACGAAACCCCGGAAGAAGTTAGGAGAATCCATTCAGCTGTCGTGTGGCATAAGTCCACATAAGTCGAAGGTTTAAAAGGGGAAGAGCCGACATCATCGTGGTCATCCATCGAAAAGGAGGCATGGTGAGAGTTCAACATTTCGTTGACTCGCTAATGAAGAAAGTCAACAGAGGGAGAAGTGAGAATTTGCCACAAACAAAATTGTTATTTGATTGCAACCATTTATCAAGGGAGAGATTTGGTTGTTGATCATCCAAGGGGGAATCATTGACATTCGAGTATCCAGATTTGGGAGGACAAAAGTCCTTGACTTTCACATCACCAATATGTGAAATGCGATGAGCACCTTTTGGGTTCATCCAATGATCACAAGACAAGGTCACAAGGAATTCCAAGGGAGGAGCTAAGGACCATTAAGCCCTATTTTGGGTTTCAAAACTTGAAGGAGTCGGGGAGACTCAGCAACAGGATTCGTGAATTTGAAAGCACCTTTTGTCTTAAGGCTTGTGGACATGGGAATGGTCACATGAGGGAGGAGCTAAAGACTCATTAACCCTTTTTTTGGTTTGGCATTTTGAAGGACAATAACCCAGGGTGATCTACATTGAAATCCAGGAAGTCCTGATTTGTGAAAGGTGCCTCTTGGCATGGCCTAAGGACATAGCATAGTGTTCGTGTGGAGGTGAAGCTTGCACATTGTGCATGTTTTCACAGGGGGGGTTTCTGAAGGACCTGTGGATTTGTCTGAAGGGTTCCAGCAGAAAACCATGGAGCTTCTTTAGCTCATTAGAGGAAGAAAGATCCTTGACCGGGAGGTCAGCGGACCCTACCGAGGAAGAGGTAGGGGGTTTGCACCAAAATCAAAGGCAAACAAAGAGAATTAAGGAAACTCATACTCTACCATATTGGATTAAAAAAATTCATCTATAAAATAAAGAATATGTAAGATACACTAGCTAGAAGGGAATAGGCCAAGTATATTGATGAGAACTTGAAAGAGACACTTACAATCATGGATGGTGTTGCAACAGCTTCTCTAGATCCTCCTAGTCCAACCCCTTACTTGAAAGATCCACGATTAGAATAATAGTTATTTTGATGATTCTCCCCCTTGTTCACCATGAGAATGCCTCCATTTATACTCTTTGGGAGGCCCAATCACCTTGGTTATATTTGGGATTAGTTGAGGATATGACTCCATCAGTTGTGGCATCTCCCTTACATGCAACCTAAGGGTTAGACTTGATCCAAAGCAACTCGAATCAACCCTAGGTATCCTTAGATAAAAGGGGGAATTTCTTCCCATGATTTTCTCAACCAATCGACACTAATTTACAATGGGAAACATAAGACTAGAACACTCCCTACGACATAGATAGAAAGAGCTAGTGTTGCCTGCATATGATTAGGGGAGCATTAATATTCCAAAAAATTGTCAAGATGACTAATTCTCATAGAAAAACACTTTGTTTCATATTTCAAATGATGTGTCTTCTTCTTCTAATAGGTTTTAGAGGATGTATCAAGTGTCTCCATGGTGTCTTTCATAGTGTGACACACACATAATGAAAATGGGACATTATGAGACTTGTGACAAAAGTGTGACACTTGTGTCAATGAGAATGCAACATTATCAAAGTGACAATTTTTTATGTGTAATAGATTACCTCCCAAAAGTGTGAATTCAGAAGATGAAAGTTGATCATAGAAATTCTTTGTAGATTCTTCGAAGAAAGAGTATGGAGTCGAAGAACCTGGTAAAAGTTGTAGACAACCATCAAACAAATGTTAATATGTGTTCCAATCCCAAGGTAGGAATACCTATGCTTGGGTAATAAATGAATCAAGGTATGGCCACCAATAAATACACTGTGGGTCCATTATGATATTGACTAAGGGTATGGAAACCAATGATATAATCTGGATCCATACTTCAATGATATGGATTGATCGTATCCATGCAAAATACACAATGGAGCTACTAGATGATAGTACATATCCACAGACCAATACAACATGGATCTATGTGAAAACATAAGTATTATCATGCTCAAATGATTTCCTTCACATGCTATAAAAGCAGATTTCATAATGAATTCTCAACCTAGGGTCTTCATCCTGATCCTAATGTAGTATGAATCCAACCATATTAATATATGTCTTTATTTCGAACATGGTAGAAACCACTTGATTACCGCTCATTGAGGTGAATCGTTAACAAGTACGAGGTAAATCACCAATGATGTCAATGACTCCTAACGTACCCTATTACAATCCAACGAATGTGAATAAGTGAGTTGAGGTGAAACATTCATGGAATCTTCCAATCATAGTTCAATGATGTAAACCCATTGTTGGAAGTGAGGAGGCCTTCCATTTAGTTATGCAGGTCCCAAGGTACTAATTGTTCTCTAAGTTTGATTCCTGAATGATGTGTTGGAGTCGAGATGAAAATAATCATCGAAGGAGGGCCTTGATGTATCCCCCATCATCGACATGAAACTGACACAAAAAATGATGAGATATAGTGAATGAATTGTAGACTAACACGGGTATGGAAACTTGTAATTTTGAATATGGTTGACTCCCGAGGTTGATACTTCCCTTGAACACTAAGGAATGAAATGAGACTTGGAATCATCAATGTAGAGTGGACCAAAACATAATTCAGTCGGTGTTGTGACATTCTTCGGATGACTCAAAGGAGTGGAAAGACTCATAGGATTGGTTCAGTGCAGAGGTTTAGTAGATTATCCAACTATTTAGGGACAAGTTTAAAATAAAATGTTGTGTTCAAAGGAGATTTCAAGAGTTGTTTACAAAAGTTCTCAAGAAACTTGACCCACTGCCTTCAATTTTACCCAATCAAGATAGATGAGTACCTCTTTTTAATTTAACGAGATCGAGGAGGATAACACATGATCGATATAACTCACCTTTGGTAATATCCTGTTCATTTGTTTAATGAAATGGAAGAAGTAAGATTTCATTCCCAAACGGGCCCTTCAATGTGTAGTTTAGCGAGTCCAGAGAAGGAAAACGTGATGGTTTTTCATGCTTATAGAGTCTAAAAATAACTTAAAGGTGACTCCATGGTTATTTTTCATAATTTTATTCCCCGAGGTCCAAAAATGAGATAAACCATTACTCGAAAGATGCCCTTTTGAACCTTTTAACAAGCATGAAAGGATGAAAGATCACTTGAAAATATTTTCATATTTGGAGAGTCTAAAAAGAGCTTAAAGATGAATCCAAGGGTTTCCTTTTTCATATGACCTTTACGAGTATAAAAAATTGATCAAAGTACACTTGGTTCATTCTCATGCAGTTGTGACCATGACAAAGAACAAATATTATGCTCATTAGTGTTACAAGGTTGTCAAAAGACATTGCTTGAAATCCTGTAAAAACAAATTGTTCTGGGCATAAGGCATTAGTAACTCCTCGAAAAAAAGATTAAAAACCCAAAAAATGACTTTATAATAAGGATAAAATATCAAAATTAACCTATCAAATATCGAAATAGGTTAAAGTTTCATTTTACCATTTTTCTTTTACCATGCTCCTCTAGATTTTGGATATTGCACCTCTTTGAAGTGTTTTTCGAGCAACGAATGTGGGAGCTATGAGCGATCATTTCTAGATTCGTTTGGACAAGGTTAGTTATTTTTTCCTACTCATCCTATTTCATGGTTTTTTACTACATTTTGGCTTTTATTTTGAGTGTTCTAGGCTTCTTAAGAAGCCCTAGAGCGTCGAACCAGATCAACGCTCCCTCAATGTACTGAGGGGAGCATCGACCGAGATTTGAATAGGTTGGTGCATATGTCTAGGGAAGGCTATTTCTCTATAGGCTATTTTGAGAGAGCGTTAGGCATAGAAATCAAAATTATTTTGACTTTTTAGCTAAATAGAGACAATTTTGTTTCGTAAGATTTTGACTAATGATGTTTAAATGTTGTATTTGTAGATTTCATCTATATCTATTCATGATAGAGTGGGTAGATATTGAGAGTGATTTATACGATATTTTCTCTCTCGAAGACCCTCAAGCGATGGAGGCCTTGCAAAACTATGGTTTTCTCAAATAATTTAAGCTTCAAAACATGAGAAAATAAGTACTATTGTTTCAGTATTTGATTGGTCTATGGGACAACGCTGAGAAAACATTTCGGATAAGACCACACATGCTTAAGATCAAACTAGATGATTTATATTTTCTGATGGAGCTCTCGAGGAGAGGGGCACCCATTCTCTTGTTCGGACACTGGGAAAATCCTTAACCAATAGAGGCATACGTTTCTGAGCACTGCATACCAGGGTCATTGTTCGTGGGTGGATGAATTATGATAAAGGACATGAGAGATTTAGCACTTCGATCCATTATATTTTCCATCACCAATTTGGTGGGGAGTACTAGTCCTCACTTGTCTTGGAAATCACATATCTCTTATGAATTATAATGTTTAGAATCGATATTGTTCAATTGGAGGTCAAGGTTCCTCAAAAATGTCAAAGAACAAATATCCAAATGTAGGATCGACAAACATAAGTAGTTTGGATATGGTTCCTTTATGGTTTTCTTTTTCTTAGAGAGGGTCCCTAAGGTGCAGCCACAAGTTGCATTGATAGCACATCCCGTGGCTGAGCCTCGTATGGAGAGGTGGATCATCCTTTCCCCTAGGGTGGGGAATCATCCCTAAACATTCAAATTCATTGTTAACTTCTTCGCATGGTTGAAGAGCCAGTTGGTGGTTATTGAGGACTTCCCTATGCTAGGGTAGATTTCATAGGTAGCGCTAACCTGGTACTTCTAGAGGGAATCCAATGGGATGCATCAGGTATGAAACATAACATTGCAACATACATTTTGTTTTTTATTTTATTTTATATGTTTTTGGGTTATACAACAAGGAATCTAAAATATTTTGTTTTCATAATGCATACAAAGGTTCATCATGCCTGGCGAAGATGACAACACTGGGGCGTCATGGAGATGCACAAGAAGAAGTTGAGAACGATGTTGCAGCAGGAGGGATTTGAAAGGTAGATAGGAACCTTCAAGGTTTGATGATGGGTGTCACACCCTTCAGGAGGTGATATGTGTCTCTACACTTGCAGTGACATACATTTCAGGTTCCTAAAAGCCTCAACCATTTTCTTCATCAGGTGACACGAGAAGTAATGTTATATGCAGAGCACAATGTGATACAGGTGGATGATTAGGGTCCTCAGTTGATTTTTGTAGTCTCTATAACAATATTATGGGCATGAAGGCCCAATTTGTTTTCCCCGATATGTACATTTTGATGATGTATTTAAAAAAAAAAATCTAACACACACACACACACACACACATACGATTTTTGTAATGCTTATCAATGTTGCATTTTCATCTTATGTAATTTTTTTGTGTACATATGATTTATGTTTTCAAAATGTTTTATCTATGCTCAAGATACCAATCCAACATGTAATTAGATAATGAATCTGAAGTTGTATTGAGTTCTCTCAGTATATTATACATAGGATAAAATCAAACGATCTCTCGAGATAGTGAACCCTTAGGTGGAGATGTAGTAAAAATAAGTTGTGAATGGTGTAGTCACGATTAAGTTGACAGACCACGAGTTGATATTGTAGGTGGATAATCAATTGAGTTATACCTAGGGAGGAGTATTTGATTAAGATTTCGATGATGACATGATATTCTTCCACGTTATTGGTCACAAATACAAGGCAAATTCCTCCTAAAATCACCAACTTGCCAGAGTGGTAGATGACCCAATCTACAGAAGCAATGTTGTGGGTGTGTCAACTAGTGCCATTTGCAAACCCAAAATATATAGGAAAGGGTGATGTCATCTATGGATGAAATAAAAAAGAAAAGTATAAACAACTAAGAAAAAATTCATGCACACAAAATAAAAGACACAACAATTTAAGAGTATATAGTAAAATAATGTACAAAGAACACATGCAAGATATTCTATGTATAGTACTTCTTGAGGTAAATCCAATTTCAGGGATCACTAAGAGATATTCCATCGTAGTCGAATAAATCATAAGTGCCTCTATGTAGCACACATTTTATGATATAAGGTCCATGCCATATCGGTTCTAACTGTCCTGTCACCATCTTATCACAACCTTGATCATAAACTAGGACCAAATCTACTTCTGCAAAAGAACGAGGTCCAACGTATTTGTCATATTGATTTTTCATTCATTTTTTATACATCTCTATGATGGGAGAAACATCATGATGGGTTTCATCCAACTTGGTTAAATATAGGAATCCTTCTTCTTCAACAAAAGTGTGAGGTAGGAGTTCTATGTTAAGTTTCAATGAAGGAATTTCACATTTGATAGGTAACACCACTTCTATGTCGTATACAAACTGGAATGGTGTGAATCCACTTGTGGTATTCAATGAAGTTCAATAGGCTCAAAGTGCGAAGAATATTTTCAAGTTCCAAGAGGTTTTGTTTGTTCCCACCATGTGTTGGACCATGGTATTCGAGACTTTGTTGATGGACTCAACTTGTCTGTTCGCCTAAGGATAGTAGGGGGATGATTTTTCATGGTGAAAACCCATCTTGCTCTGTAATTAACTAATCATATGGTTATGAAAGTGTGAGCCACAATTGATGCAGGAGCATCCCTCACGACAAGCAAAACCAACGTGGAAGTAAAAGACAGTTGGAAGACGTCCAGCGCAAGTTTTTGAATTTTTAAATTTTCCCTTGAAGTTGATGCGCTGAACATAAATGAGTGCATTTAATTTGGTGCCTTGGTAAAAATCTAATCAGACCTCAAGCCATACACTCTTGTATGAGATAGACAGAGGCATTTATAGTAGTAGTTGCAGGTAGATAGAATTGACTTCTTAGATTAGATAGTTCTAGAAGGAAGAGGGAAAACTCGGATATAGACACCCTCATTTGTATCATTGTAACAATTAATAGGAGTTAGAAGAATCTAGAGCATAGGGGAATAGTAGAGAGCTATAGAAGAACACCCATGTGTAGATCTGGGATTAATAGAAGAAGTTGATTCAAATTTATGGTTGTTGTGTTATTCTCTGTGTATGTGTGTTGAATGCTCTGTGTATGAACATTTCTTCCGGTTAGGCATAGTTGTTATGCTGTGCGTATGATTTCATGTGTTAAGATAGAATTCTAAGAGGAGGTGAAGTGAGTTACGATTGTTTCTCCTTTTGAGCAAGGATTCCTGCAAAGAGTGCAGTTGGAGTCGTCCGCAAGGAGTGCATTGATAGAAGGTACAGGGAGTTAAACTCTTGTTCTCAAAGCTCTCAGAAGAGAAAGCAGGTTGCTAAAGCCGTGAAAGGAGTGCACAGGTGGAAGAGGAAGTCTCAATTGTAAATCTGAGCAAAAGAGATCTAAGACTGTTGCTGCAGGAAGTGCGCAGAGTCGGAAGGATTCAACACTTGGAAAGTTGTTGAATGTTGAGCACAAGGAGTGCACACAAGTTCCTTTGAAATAATCAGAGTGGAAAAGATTAGGAGGAGCAAGGCCTTAGAAATTATCAAAAGGTTGTACAGAATATTTCTGTGCCAAGAAGTCCTTAAGAAGGGAGAACGGAATCGACAATCAGGATTCACAGAGGAAAATTGCAAAATCCAGTCAACCGCTAGATCTCAGGAAAGTTGTGCAGGTTTTAAGTCCTAGTATGTAGACGAGGTTCCCAGAGGAGTCATCGGGATATCAAGGTCATTGGGGTTTTGTTAAGGCAGAGAATCGAGACCTTGTGGTTGTCGAAATATCGATAGGATCCAAGCCGTCCAAAACCACGAGGACACGTGGTGAGAGATCTTGGAGAGTCAGAGTTCAGGATATCGGGGTTTCAGGAGTCGTGAAACACTTGCATGTTGAAATCATGATCCACGATTTCCCGATAGGATCAGAATCATTCGTTGTGGAGGACGTGTGTAAGGAGATTCTCTCATCTCGCAGACTCGGGAATCGAAGGTTGGAAAAGGAATCCCTTCAGTTTTGAGAGTAGCAAAGTGGTGAGAGGCTGTGAACTGTCCATCTGAAGAGGACAGGTGTCAGAGATCGAGATATCTCACAAACTCGAGAGTTCGCAGGGTGAACGCCCAAGTATTTGGTGTTAAAATTCATGAGAGGCGAGGTTGCGAAGAGAAGAAGGAGCAAGAGGATTGTAGCCATCCATCTCAAGAGGACAGGTGTCGGAGATCGAGAGATCTCACGAACTCAGGAGTTCACAGGTTGAGAACCCAAGTGTTGGGTGCTCAAAGTCACGAGGATGCGAGTAGCGAGAGAAGGATAGCCTTCGTATCCAGATCATAGGAGGACTGTTGGATCTGCGCGAGGGATCGTGTATCGGGACCTCGTGAGAAAAGTTCTGGGAATTTGGATGCGGGGATCATGAAATTGTGAGAAGCGATATCCCGACAACTGGAGGTAGTGTGGGCCATAGTGAAGATGACGAGTGGAGTACAGGTGGCACGAAGGGATCATCTCGGGATCTTGCTGCGAGAAGTCCTGAGATATTGGCGTTAGGATTCACGAGTCGCGAAGTGCCGAGGAGCTGAGATTCATGTGGATGTGTGGCAGAGCATAAGGTGGGACCGCATGGTCGATGGGTGGACACATGTTGCCCAGAGATAAAAGTCAACTTTCCGTTGAAATCTCGCATCTTAGGGATTCGCAGAATAGGAGGGTGAAAGTTCGATGGTTCAACCGATGAGGTTGTGAGGTTGTGAGTAGCGAAATCCCTCAGGGAAAAGTCAGTGAGTTGACTGACCATCAGGTCTTGGGGATCTGAGATCCCAGTGTTCAACCTTTGAACTCGTGAAGTCATGAGTTCCGATTCCCCGATAAATCAAGGAAGGGGACCACGCGAGAGAACTGTGGGAGTAGATTTCCCGATAGGGAATTAAAAGAACCTTGGAGTTCTTCGGGATGAGAAGAAGAAGATCCTGCGAGAGTGGAAATGCCCGTGGTTGACGTGCCCCTACGTCAAGTGGTATTAGAGCCCTAGTTCTTGTCTGTATATTTCAGGCAGGAAGAGATAGAGAAGGAAAGCACTCTAATACACACATCAAGTGGTATCAGATCCTGAGAAAATATTCTTTTCTTTCTATAGCAGAGGACGGGGAGAATTCTCCATGCCACCAAGGAGAAGAGGTAGACAATCACCCGATCTAGAGGAGGAAAGAGAAATGTCCAAAGAAAGAGGTAGGAAAGTACAGAATCCAGATGTGGAGAGAGGAATGTGAAATCTTCATGCCAGAATGGAGGACATGGAGATAAGACAAAGGAGAAACGTTGATGCAAGAGATATCAGTGAATCTGAGGATGAAGGTGATGTTGAACATGAAGAAGAGGAAATCCCAACAAAATATGCAGCCAATGAGCATTTAATTAAGGCTATCGCTTGGATGAGTTCGAGAACAAAGATGGACATTCCAGCCTATGAAGGCAGTCTGGATGCATAAGAGTTGCTAGACTGGATTAGATCTCTTGACACTTACTTCAATTATGAGGATATCTAAGACTATAAAAAGGTCCGACATGCTGTCACAAGATTAAAAGGACATGCATCCTTGTGGTGGGATGAACTACAGGATGACAGGCATTGCCAAGGGAAGTAGAAGATTAAGAGCTGGGACAGGATGATTGCAAAGATGAAGGCGAAATTCATTCCCAGGGACTATCAAATTTCTATGTTCAGAAGGATGCAAAACCTGAGACAGAAGATGATGATAGTGGAAGAGTATACCGAGGAATTTTACAAGTTGAATATCAGAGAAGGTCATCGCGAAAGCAATGATGAAAAGGTGGCCAAGTATATGAATGGCCTGAGGTATGAAATTCAAGATGAACTAAATTTGGTGACCATCCGAACGGTGGAGGATTCTTACCAATTGGCTCTAAAATATGAGGAGAAGATGAGCTGTAAACAAAGTCAGAGGGGCAGAGGCAGAAGTCAGCCCAAAGGAAAATCAATTGCCCAAGATAAATACCAGAAGCATAAGGATGACTGGAAGAAACCTCAGACTCAGACTGAGAGAGGTGGAAGTTCACAGCGAGGGCGATATGATGAGCAAAGAGAACAACATACTGAGCAAATAGGAGGATATGATGATAATAATAGATTTCCTCATACCAGAGGTAGAGGTGGAGTAATCACATGCTTCACATGTGGAAAGAATGGGCACAAGTCAGTTTCCTGTCCAGATAGGAAGAAGGATGGAGGAGAAGCTCACATCGTCGAGGCACAAAGGCAAGATGTTGAGGCAAAATATGTTGAAGGCGGAAGATCGTTGGTGATACGAAAATTCCTTTTGATGCTAGGGAAGGAGATGGAGAATCCAACACAGAGAAACAGTCTTTTTAGAACTGCGTGCAAGACCAAGGATAGAGTGTGCAAGGTCATTGTGGACAGTGGAAGCATAGATAATCTCGTTTCAACCAAGATGGTAGAAAAGTTGGAGCTGGAGACAACTGATCACCCGAATCCATACAAAGTTTCATGGCTACAGAAGGGACATCAGGTAAATGTCACTAAACAGAGCTTAGTTGACATTAAGATAGGAGGATATAATGATAAGGTTTTATGTGATGTTATTCCTATGGATGTCTGTCATTTATTGCTGGGTAGACCATGGAAATATGATAGAAGTGTAATTCATGATGGGAGGAAAAATACATATACCCTGGAGAAGAATGGGAGGACTCATATGTTGTGTCCAATTGAAGATAAAGAAGTGAAACCGGAAGTAAGCAACAAGTTACTTCTCATGAGTGGGAAGGAACTTCTTACAGAAGTTAAGAAGAAGGAGGATGCACAATTCTTTGTGGTTAGAAAACCGAGAATTGTTCTGGCTAGCACAAGAGTGGATGATTTTCCAGAAGAAGTTCAGGAACTGCTGGAAGAGTTCTTTGATATTGTAGTGGATGAATTACCTCGTTCATTACCACCGATGAGGAGTGTAAGTCACCATATTGATCTCATACTAGGAGCTAGTTTACCAAACAAAGCTGCATACAGATTGACGCCACAGGGGAATGAAGAGGTTAAAAGACAGGTCCAAGAGTTGTTGGACAAAGGCTTGGTCAGGGAAAGCTTGAGTCCCTGTGTTGTTCCGACAATACTCAGTTAGAAGAAAGATGGAGGTTGGAGGATGTGAACTAACTCAAGAGCCATCAAAAGGATAACTATCAGGTATAGATTCTCATTGCCAAGGATGGATGACTTGATGGATTTCTTAAGTGGAGATTTTTTTTTTTCAAAGATAGATTTGAAGAGTGGATATCATCAAATTCGTATGAGAGAAGGTGACGAATGGAAAACAACATTCAAGACAAATGAAGGTTTTTATGAATGGATTGTCATGCCATTTGGCTTGACAAATGCACCAAGTACCTTTATGAGGTTGATGAATGAATTCCTGAAGGATTTCATTAGGAAATTTGTCATCGTGTATCTGGATGACATATTGGTTTTCAGCAAAACAAAGGCTGAACATCTGAGACATTTGGCTATTGTGATGAAGAGATTACAGCAAGAGAAGTTGTTGATAAACATGAAGAAGTCCTCATTCATGAAGACATAACTCATTTATTTGGGGTTTGTTATTTCTGCAAATGAGTTGAGGATAGATCCAGATAAGGTGGAGGTAATCAAAAATTGGCCATCACCGAGAAATATTTTCGAGGTGAGGAGTTTTCATGGTTTGGCTAGATTCTACCAAAAATTCATCTGGAATTTCAATGGAATTAGTGCAACAATGATGGATACAGTGAAGAAAAGACATAAATCTTTTCACTGGACGAAAGAGGCTAAGAAGAGTTTCAATTTATTGAAACAAAAGATTTCAGAGCAACCGGTTTTGGTGTTGCCGGATTTTCAGAAGACATTTCAGGTGAAATGTGATGCAAGCGGGTTTTCCATAGGAGTAGTCTTGAGCCAGGAAGATAGGCCGATTGCATATTTCAGTGAGAAGCTGAATGAGGCAAAAGAAAAATATTGCACGTATGATAAGGAATTTTATGCCATTGTACAGGCATTGAAGAAATGGAGGCACTATTTGATTCCCAAGGAATTTGTTTTATATAGTGATAACCATGCATTACAATTCATGACTCAACAGGAAAATTTGAATCAGAGGCATGTTAAGTGAGTTGAATACATGCAGAATTTCACGTTTGTGATAAAACATATTTCTGGTATTGCTAACAAAGTTGTTGATGCCTTGAGCAAGAAGTGTTTGTTGTTGCAAGAGTTCAAAGTCATAAAGTTAGGCTTTGATGACATAAAGGCCATGTATGCAGATGATTCAGACTTTAAGGAAGCTTATGAAGCAGCTGAGAATCCAGTTCTTAGAGACAGAAGCCAGTGGATAGAGTACGTGATCCAGGACGGATTGTTGTTCAAAGGCAATCAACTGTGTATTCCAAATTGCTCCATGAGGGAGAACTTGTTGAAAGAGAAGCACAGTGGAGGATTGCCCAGACACTTTGGTCATGATAAGACATTTGCAAAGCTAAGAGAGTCATACTTTTGGCCAGGGATGCGGTCAGAGGTCAAGAGGTTTGTAGACAATTGCAAAATTTGCCAGCATTCAAAAGCAAGAAAGCAGAATGCAGGATTTTATCAGCCATTTCCCATACCAGACAAGCCGTGGGATGAAATTAGCATGGATTTTGTATTGGGATTGCCTAGGACGCAAAGAGGACATGATTCGATCTTTGTGGTGGTCGACAGGTTTTCCAAAATGGCACATTTTATCCCATGCCAGAAGACCAGCGATGTGACTCACATCGCAAATTTGTTTTTCAAAGAGGTTGTTAGACTTCATGGGTTACCCAAAAGCATAGTTTCAGACGGGGACACCAAATTCATAGGGCATTTCTGGAAAACATTGTGGAAGAAGATAGGAACTAATTTTATGTTTAGTTCTTCTTAGCATCCTCAGACAGATGGACAAACAGAAGTAGTCAACAGGAGTCTAGGAGATTTGTTGAGGAGCTTGGTGACAGAGCATCATAGCAGTTGGGATAACATATTACCACAAGCAGATTTTTCTTACAATGACTCAGTAAATCGGAGCACAGGGAAGAGTCCATTTCAGATTGTATCTGGAAGGTATCCAAGAGGATTTTCTGAAATAAGGGATTCATAACAGACTGATACATGCAGTTCTAGTGCAGGAGAATTCGCTGAAGTGATGAAAGAACTTCACAGCCAGGTGAAGGAGCGACTATTGAAATCAAATCAGGAGTACAAGCGCAGAGTAGATCATCATCGGAGACAACTTTAGTTTGAAGTTGGTGATCTGATTCTAGCACATTTGAGGAAGGAAAGGTTCCTGAGAGGAACATACAACAAGATGAAGATGAAGAAAATTGGGCCATGCAAGGTCTTGAAGAAAATGGGACATAATGCTTATGAAATCAAGTTACCAGATGGAATCGGAATATCTCCGATATTTAATGTTTCGGATTTATATACATATAAAGATGATGAAGAAGGAGCCGAAAGTGATGATCAAACAAAGGTCCAGTGGTAGAAGCAGATGCCAGTTGTAGAGAAGCCACAGATGGAGAAGATACTGAATAAACGAGTAAGGAAGAAAACCAGAAGGAAAGAATATTTTGAATATTTGGTCAAGTGGAAGGGACATCCAGTTGAAGATGTCAGTTGGGAGACTGAAGAAGAGATTCAGAAGCATGGACATACTGTGCAGGAGGTCATGGACAGGAGCCCATGCAAATTTTCAAGCGAGGGAGTATGATGTAGGAGCATCCCTCACGACAAGAAAAACCAACGTGGAAGCAAAAGACAGCTGGAAGACGTCCAGCGCAAGTTTTTGAATTTTTAAATTTTCCCTTGAAGTTGATGTGCTGAACATAAATGAGAGCATTTAATTTGGTGCCTTGGTAAAAATGTAATCATACCTCGAGCCATATGCTCTCGTCTGAGATAGACAGAGGCATTTATAGTAGTAGTTGCAGGTAGATCGAATTGAATTCTTAGATTAGATAGCTCTAGAAGGAAGAGGGAAAACCCGGATATAGACACCCTCATTTGTATCATTGTAACAATTAACAGGAGTTAGAAGAATCTAGAGCATAGGGGAATAGCAAAGAGCTGTAGAAGAACACCCATGTATAGATCTGGGATTAATAAAAGAAGTTGATTCAGATTCATGGTTGTTGTGTTATTCTCTGTGTATGTGTGTTGAATGCTCTGTGTATGAACATTTATTCCTGTTAGGCATAGTTGTTATGCTATGCGTATGATTTCATGTGTTAAGATAGAAGTATGAGAGGAGGTGAAGTGAGTTACGATTGTTTCTCCTTTTGAGCAAGGATTCCTGCAAAGAGTGCAGTTGGAGTCATCCGCAAGGAGTGCGTTGACAGAAGTTTTAGGGAGTTAAACTCTTGTTCTCAAAGCTCTCAGAAGTGAAAGAGGGTTTCTAAAGCCATGCAAGGAGTGTGCAGGTGGAAGAGGAAGTCTCAGTTGTAAATCTGAGCAAAAGAGATCTAAGACTGTTGCTACAGGAAGTGCGCATAGTCGGAAGGATTCAACACTTGGAAAGTTGTTGAATGTTGAGCACAAGGAGTGCGCACAAGTTCCTCTGAAAGAATCAGAGTGGAAAAGCTCAGGAGGAGAAAGGCATTGGAAATTATCAAAAGGTTGTACAGAAGATTTCTGTGCCAAGAAGTCCTTAAGAAGGGAGAACGGAATCGACGACCAGGATTCGCAAAGGAAAATTGTGAAATATCGTCAACCGTTAGATCTCGGGAAAGTTGCCCAGGTTTTAAGTCCTAGTATGTAGACGAGGATTCCTAGAGGAGTCATCGGGATATCAAGGTCATAGGGGTTTTGTTAAGGCAGAAAATTGGGACCTTGTGGTTCTCGAAATCCCGATAGGATCCAAGCTGTCCAAAACCATGAGGATACGTGGTGAGAGATCCCGGAGAGTCAGAGTTCAGGATATCGGGGTTTCAGGAGTCATGAAACACTTGCATGTTGAAATCGCGATCTGCGGTATCTCGATAGGATCAGAACCGTTCATTGTGGAGGACATGTGTAAGGATATTCTCTCATCTCACAGACTCAGGCATCAGAGGTTGGAAAACGAAGCCCTTCAGTTTTGCGAGTAGCGAAGTGGCGAGAGGATGTGAACCATCCATCTGAAGAGGACAGGTGTCAGAGATTGAGAGATCTCATGAACTCGGGAGTTCGTAGGGTGAACGCCCAAGTATTTGGTGTTAAAAGTCAGGAGATGCGACGTCGCGAAGCAGCGAAGGAGCGAGAGGATTATAGTCGTCCATCTGAAGAGGAAAGGTGTCGAAGATCGAGAGATCTCGCGAACTCGGGAGTTCGCAGGTTGAGAACCTAAGTGTTGGGTGCTCAAAGTCGCGAGGACACGAGTGGCAAGAGAAGGACAGTTATCAGATCCATATCATAGGAGGACCGTTGGATCTGCACGAGGGATCATGTATCAGGACCTCATGAGAAAAGGTCCGAGAATTTGTACGCAGGGATCGCAAGATTGTGAGAAGCGATATCCCGACAGCTGGAGTTAGTGTGGGCCATAGGGAAGACGATGAGTGGAGTATAGGTGGCACGAAGGGATCATCTCGGGATCTCACTGCGAGAAGTCCTAAGATATTGGCGTTAGGATTCGCGAGTCGCGAAGTGCCGAGGAGTCGATATTCGTGTGGATGCGTGGAAGAGCATAAGGTGGGACCGCGTGGTTGACGGGTGGACACGTGTTTCCCAGCGATAGAAGTCAACATTCCGTTGAAATATCACATCTCGGGGATTCACAGAATAGGAGGGTGAAAGTTTGACGGTTCAACCAGTGAGGTTGTGAGGTTGTGAGTAGCGAAATCCCTTAGGGAAAAGTCAGCGAGTTGACTGATCATCGGGTCTCATGGATCCGAGAACCCAGTGTTCAACCTTTGAACTCCCGAAATCACAAGTTCTGATTCCCTGATAAATCAAGGAAGGGGATCGCGCGAGAGAATTGTGGGAGAAGACTTCCCGATAGGGAAATAGAAGAACCTTGGAGTTCTTTGGGCCGAGAAGAAGAAGATCTTGTGAGAGTGCACATGCCTGTGGTTGGCGCGCCTCTGCATCAACAATCACTGAAAATATCTTGTGGGACACTAAATCGAGTTATGATGTGGTGAAAAAAAAGAGTACTAGGGTATGAACATTGTTAAGGAATGTAGGCATAATATCATCCCATTTAGCGAAGTAATAAGTGACAACAATGATATAACTATGCCCCCTGGCTGAGGTTGTCTTACATTGCATAAAATTGGTGCCCCATTTTACAAAGCGGACGACGCCAATAATGGGATGCAGCGAAGCTGGGTAGGTAGGTGTTTTATTCTGAAATATTTGACAGGGTGGGAATTTTTTTACGACCTCGATGCAATCTTTGAATATAGAAGGCCAAAAATAATCAAGATGTAAGATGTTTTGGGTTGTTTCCATCCCATAAAGATAACTGCCACAAGCTCTAAGGTAACATTCATTTAACACTCGTTCAACCTCATTGTGGGTTAAACAACGTCGTACAGAAACATAAATTCCACGATGGTGCAATGTGTCGTCGATGATGACTTAACATTTGGAGTGGCGTCTAATACAACGTCGTTCGTCACACGATATGCTCGGCTGAAAATGTTGGGTTTGGAGATATAGAAGATTATCTCCATACCAAGGATCACACATACTAATGAGGAATAGGGATTCATCAGGAAGATTATCAATGGGCTCAATATCTTCATCAGTGTAGGGAAGATCACAAATCAGTTCCACAAATACCAATGATTTTTTATCTTTTGATTTGGAAAAGTCAAGATCAAATTCCTAGAGAATAACGATCCATTTGGAATATTTTCCCCCAATTACTTGGCGAGTCAAAATATGGTACATGGGGTTTGAGTCCATGATGACTGTGGTAGTGCGTAACATGATGTAATGGAGAAATCTCTAGATGGAAATAACTGTGGCTAGAGAAAACTTTTCAACATGTGAATATCGGACATCGGGACTAGATAGACAGTGTAATATCCCTAGAAATAATTAATTATTAATGTCTGTGTGCACTTAGGAATAAATTTATGTTTTTGGAAAATTCGTATTTGGAATTTTTTTTCCATTTATGGTAAATCCGAATTTGGAATTTGATTATTTGTAATTAATTGTTTGTGACTGTTGCGCAAAGATTTGATTTTCACAACTAACTATTTGACTGTGACACATGTAAAATAAAAATCTTTTTATATATTAATTGCAGGAGGACAAATGGAACAACCAGTTTGAAAACAACTAACCATGACTCCATGAGTGGGGAACATACTTGAGTTACCTCAGGGATGAATTTTACAGGTGGAAAATGACGAATTTGACCACTAGTAGCCCCTGAAAATCATGGATTTGTAAAGCTACGAAAATTATCAAGGAGGAAAAAACACCTAGGCACAAGATGCTCATGATATAAAAAATATGGGGGAGGCAGGATACTTCTTAGTATGTTGGAGAGAGGATATTACTTGTTGTTATGAACACTGGCCGAGTCTGAGGCAACGAAATTTTCTGATCCCAAAGGAGGAGTGTAGCAAAAGAGAATCATTTCAATTCACCCTTATGGACTCATGGTAAGGCTAGGGGGTGAACGAAGCAAGTAATTTAGATGTTTTGTTCTACGGTTGGCTGGAACTTGGCTGTTCCATTTTTGTTCCAGCTTCATTTTTATTGAGATAAGTACCATTTCTTATTCTCTAGTTAGAATTATGATGATTACAAATTATTAGAGGTGTGATGGGTTTATGTGAAGGTAATGCAAATGTGAATAAATGATTGGATGTATCAAAATCTACTATTTATAATTTTTAGTAGAAGGATGAGTTCTCGTATTATGATTTCTATCTAAGGCTTGACTGTACATATACTTGTAGATATGCTCATGTGTTCATGTAAAGAAAATACTAGAATGAATAGTTATATTTTTATGACTTATATATGTCTCTGCAGATGAATATATACATATATGTATATATGTATAGATACATTTATATGTACAAACATATATCCTATTCATATACAAAAAGATTTTATCGATCCTTGAACTACATGAGAATATAAGTATTTACCATTGATCAGATCTTACAAAAAGTGAAAGAAAGTTAACATTCCTTCTTATATTACATCATGTCTATAAGAAGATAATTTCAATGGTATACAATATATACTACAAAAGTTGTACAATACTTAACAACTTAATCAAATGATTTCAGAAACCTGTTTGTTCAATAATAATAAAATTATAAATTATGTGTATAGCTAGGAAATCCTAGTTCAAACTATTACAGAAGAGTACCCTAGGGTACGGACTCGATACCACTAGTAAACAAAACCTGAGAAATTTTAATTAAAATCCACGATTGGAACTCAAATACATTTTGCGAGCAAGACGATTCCCTTGATCCTTCTCCTTCTAATTGATTAATCCTGCAAAGGGATATCGATATATTTAGTAAACTGTGTTAAAATAATAAAATGAAAATAAACCTTTAATCTTAAGAAAGTAAAATAATACTTAGCTTAAGTTTGGCATAAAAGTAGTATCCCCACTGACATTAAGCGACGATCCATCCACAATCCAAAGGGAAGGAGTGGACCCAAGAATGGATGATGGGTACCCTAGAAAAGAAGAAAGTGCCCCATCATCAGTTTTGTAATGGAAATAATTATTTAATATACATGTAATTAAATTGTAACTTAAACAATGTAAAATAAATACACGAAGTAAATAACCAGAATACAATCAAACCCTAGAGAGGATAAGTAATGCCCTAGCATAAATTAGAGTTGAATTATAGAATCACGCAGTTCTAGAAAAACTCACACAGATCATGGATATGTTTTTACCAAAGGTAAATCATGCTCTCTTTTTATCAAAGCATTTGGACTTCATTCTATAATGCAAATAAATAAAATGTATAAATTGTAATCAAGAATATATATGGGTTATGAATCGTACAGTGGAAATATTTAGACAATTCCAGTGACCGAGAAGCTTCGAAAAAATGCAAATATCCATGAAGGACGTACAATAGTTTACATATACACAGAGCCTACGTCACGATGTTCTAGACATCGAGAAAGAAACCTTCGAATGTATACATAATTTTACATGCACAGAGAATGGGAATTACAATTTATTATTCCACATCACAATACGGTTTAAACCACGGTAATAATCCTTGAAAGGTAAGGACATATTTCAGATATGATTTAATGAATACTGTTTCTGAAAATTAATTTTGAATGAATGTTTCCTTTAAACAGAGTAAAATACAAATTATTGGGAGGAAAACACATAATTCTTGGACAGAGGGTCACTAGACAACAAGTCACTAATGTAGGGTATACACATGTTCACGCTGTACAAAATGTAGAAGTCAATATGCGCAACAGAAAGTTCAAAAAAAGTTTATCAAGGGCATTATACAAAAAATGGGTTAGAGCTTACCCAATAGATAGTATTGGAAGAAACCTAGATGGTAGCACACACTGTGTGGGGTCTATCTTAACTTATGCACATGAAGTGAACTAGAGAGAACATTATGAAGAGATACCTAATTTTTTTCAAACACATAGTGTTATACGACTGCTTAACCAGTAGATAATGAAACTACTACTCGCATCCACAAGACCCCAAAGGACTTTACTATATGTTTTTACATTTAGATCATACCAAGAAGGAGCGAGTTCCACTAATAAGTGAGGTAAGAATGACAATGCATAAAGAAAGAGAATTGTACATGTTAAATTGTGAGCACATGCTCATAAATACCTCTGTCATCTTAAGAATACCACCATGCAACTACAGAACGGAGTTACAAAATATAGAGGTATGATATTTGTCATGGAATGAGGTCGAAATTCATGGGTAAATCCATAAAGACAAATGAGAAACCCTTAAGTCTGAATAGTGACTTAGTATTACGACATTATTTATAGAAGGAGGTGAAATAACACAACAAGACAATGAGGAGACTGCTAAAATATAAAGGAACCTTATAAACCCTAGTCCAAGAACTGTAAAACCCATTGAAGTAGACCAAGATTAAATTCGTATAGAAGAAACAACTTATTACAATGCCAAACATGGTGTATGTCTATGTTACAGGATGTGAGGGTTACCTTTCTGTGTGTAGTAAGGGCACCATATCTTCCTTAAGCCTCTCCCTTCGTAGTGTTCTTCAAGACTAGGTTGTCCATTTCTCTTTGTCCATTAACAGAGAAAAGAAAATTGCACAGAGAAAAAACCCTCGACATGGATGGAATAAAGAATTACAATGAAGTTACCTCAGGCCTCACCCGAGGAGTATAGTGAGAGCTACAAAATAGTACATTTCCATGTGAAACAATGGAGGTAGTCGGTTTTTGTTGGACACAATGGCCGAGCGACAGTTCCAGGGAGGTAATTTCATAGGTAGCCATAAATGTTTTAGTCAGGGTTTTAATCAACAACTAACATTCCTTTAATCTGACTTCATACTAATTTATTAAAGAGTTGTGATGTCAGTAAGTTAGGGTTACGACTGTACATTTTTAGTCACGCTCATCTCTCATTTAGTTAAGGGTATTACCTTCTGGTTCCAACTTGATTATCGAGCTCGAGATTGGTGACTGGTATCGTTGGGGCTTCACAACCATACCAACCATTAATCATATTGCTAGTCCGATTATAAAAGTCTTCGGAGCATTAAACTTAGATACTTTACCATGAATGAATTATTTCTTTATACAGGTTAATAAGCAAAGTCCTCCCACAGATTAAATTCGACGATGTATTTGATAAAGGAAATTCCTATGTTGTGAATCGGATTCCGTATAGGATCCCTATAGTGTAAAAGGTAATTTTTTAACATAAATAATGGTAATACTAGTTTGCAATTGTAATAGTTTAGGTATTAAAATATTGTACTTTCACCTTTGGGTAGGAATGAGATCAACTAGTTGACTTATCTGCTCACACATAGTAACATAGGCGAGTGTGTATCTTAATGGGTAAACATTAAGGTTCAATTAAGGTTATCCCTTAATTGTCAAGCAATATGATTGTTGTATAGAATAGAGAAATTTCATAAATAAATCTATTCTATATGATATTATAGTTGCATCCAAAAAAGGATAAGCATAAGATTTTTGAAAGTCAATATTAATGAAAAAACTACTCTATATATATTAAAGTTATGTTTTTTTGGAATAGTGTTTCCGAAGATGAAAGAGATTTAATGTCCCTAACAATTTCTTTTTATTTTTGGTAAATTTGGGGTACATTACATATGGTATCAAAGTTGAAGGTTACAACACTTGGATGCCAGGATAGGGCCAAAGTTAGTTTAGTAAATTTTATTTATGTTAGGAGAAAAACTAACAAGAATGCTTACTATTGCAAACAATTGTTTTTTGTTATGTTGTGATAATGGAACACAGAACGAAAAGGAGATCAGACTTGAAGATAATACTGATAAAGTACCTCCTAAAGAACCTGGATAAAATAATGAAGGAATTTAAGCCACCTAGGTTCTGGAAATAATGAGGAACCTTATCGTGGAACTGCAAGTTTTCATGGAAGATAATGAGAAACTAAAAAAGGCACATGAAGACTAGAAGGAAATAAATCAAGTACTATTGCACAACATAGTAACAAAGAAGAGCCCAAACTACATTGAGATGGAAGAAGAGGTCAACAAAAGAGCCTCCAAAAATTTTGGTCCTGAAGAAAAAAATGAGAATAGTTCTTTCGAAGGCACACCAACAACATAAAATAAAATAGCCACAGGAAGGAAAACAAAATAGGTGGACCACCTAGAGGGTGAATTCAAGAAGATCAAACCATCCAACTTTGACGAAGAGTCTAGGATAGAGGAAGAGGCTGGCATGGTTACTATATATAAAAAGTATTTCCATATCTATAATTATTCTAGTAACATGAAGGTCAGAATGACCATTTATAACCTGAAGGGAAAAGCGAGTAGATTGTGGCAAGACCTGAAATTGGCCAAGGGTTTCAAAGAGAGACATATGGAATGGTCAGATTTCAAGAAATACTTCAAGAAACAATATTTATCAGAAAGCTACTATGAAAGAAAGACCAAAGAATTTTATGAGCTAAGACTCGAACAAATGACCGTGGATGACCTGATAAGAAAATTTATTAAACTATTAAGATCTGTGCCATACATCAAGGAAGATAAAGTAAAAATACAATTATTCCTAAGCTTCCTACCACATTCCTATAATGACAAAATTGAATTCGATAATCCCAAAACTTTGAGCAAAGTTTTTAGAAAGGCTCAGATGTGCTATGACTAGTACAAACAATGGTCTAAAATTCCCAAGGCTTAGAAGGATAAGAAACAAGAGAGGATGAACCAACGGAAGAAAGGATTCCAACTAGCCCCTTTCTGGAATATGGAAAAGAACCTCCAGAGGATGGACTCTCATTCTAACAACCAGAATACCCAAGCAAGAAGAAGACCAGTTAACCTCGGAACCAAGAAATTTGGGGACAACCCCAGGGAACCGTTAAAATTTCGGGAATGCGAAGAACCTCACTTAAGGAGGAATTGTCCTCTTTTAACTTCTACAACAAGCACCACAATCCATAACCTGCCAGAATCCTCTACAGTAGGTGATGTGGGAAGAAGTATGTAGAAAATAAATGTAGCTATAGATGGTCAACAAGTTGATCATCAATCCACTATAGTGGAGGTTGAAGCTAAAGTTAATAATAATCATTTTTTGTATTTTAATTCACGCAGGAGCTAGTCTGAGTTATGTTACTCCTAGTTTAGTTGATTCAAACAGGCTTAAGAAAGTAAAGCATGTTAAATCCTGGTTAGTGCAACTAGCAAAAGGGACTAAGAGAAAAGTAACAGATTTCATTTCTGACTGTGAACTCATTTTAGATGGCCAAAATACAAAGTTAAATATGAATATTTTACCTTTGGGATCTTACGATATAATCATTGGAATGGACTAGTTAGAGAAACATCAAGTAATTTTTTATTTTTATGAAAAATCACTTATAAAGACAAAAACAACACAGTTAGGATAGTACAAGACATCAAAAAACCATTCTCAATTAGGTAGATTTCAACCATGCAATTTAAAAAATGCATGAATAAAGGTTGTCAAATTTATGCTATTCAAGTGACAAATCTATTAGAAAAGGAAGATAAACCCAACCTAGAAGACTTTACCGTCTTATATGATTTTAGAGATTTATTTTTGGATGAAATACTAGAATTACCTCCAAGGAGAGAGATAGATTTATCCATCGATATGTTGCCTGGATCAGCCCTGATATGTGTGGCACCCTATAGGATGAGTTTACCCAAATTAATAGAGATGAAAATTCAGCTACAAGAACTGTTGGACAAGGAATACATGAGACCAAGTGTCTCGCCTTGGGGATCATCGATCCTTTTCGTTAGAAATAAAGATGGGAATTTAATATTATGTGTTGATTATCGATATTTAAACAAGATGGCGATTAAGAACAAGTACCCTCTACCCAAAATCAATGACCTATTTGACCAAGTGGGAGGAGCAAAGATTTTCTCTAAGTTAGATTTAAGATCTGGTGATCATCGGGTCAGAATAAAGGATGAAGACATAAGTAAAACAAATTTTATAATGAGATATGGACATTATGAGTTTGTTGTTATCCCGTTCAGTCTTACTAATGCACCAACAACATTTATGTGTTTAATGTATAACATATTCAGTCAATATTTGGGTAAGTTTGTTTTGGTATTTATTGACGACATTTTAGTTTATTCGAAAATGGAAGAAGAACACGAAGAACATCTAAATATAATATTGTAGACCTTAAGGAAACACAAGCTGTATGAAAAATTTGACAAATGTGACTTCTACCAAAAGAGAATACGGTACCTAAGACATGTAATATCTGAACAAGGTATTGCAGTTGACCCAGAGAAAATAAGAGCCATCGTGGAATGGCCTATCCATAAGGATGTGGCGGACATCCGATCATTCATGGGAATTATCGGTTACTATCGTAGATTCATTGAGGGGTTCTCTAAGATTGCATACCCAATCAAATCCCTACAAAAAAGGGGACAAAGTTTACTTGGTCACAGAAATGTCAAGACAATTTTAATAACTTAAAAGAGTTGTTAACATCTGCACCTATTTTATGGGTAGCAGACCCTGATAAAGACTTTACAGTTTGCGTGGATGCAAGAAAACAAGGATTGGGAGGTGTCCTAACTCAAGAAGGACATGTTATTTTTTACGAGTCACGAAAACTAAAAGAGCATGAACAAAACAACATCTCACACGACTTGGAATTAGTGGTTGTAATTCATGCATTAAAAATGTGGCGACACTATTTAATGGGTAGAAAATTTATGTTGCTAGCTAATAACAGTGGTGTAAAATTCTTATTCAGTCAACCAGATCTTAACGCAAGGAATAAAATTTGGCTAGCCTTCTTGAGTGAATTTGGTTTCAAAGTAAGACACATCAAGGGTAAATAAAACAAAGTTGTAGATGCCTTAAGTAGGAGAACTAGTGGACTGTTTGAGATAAGCATTAGCAGAAGAAAAAGCAACATTGAACAAAGGATAAGATCTTCATCTGGTAATGATGAAAAATACATCAAAGTAGTAGCATATTTACAAGGTAATGCAGAAAATTTGGACATAACAAATCTGAGTTTGGATAGAAATCGATTGCTAAGATTAAAAAACAAGCTCTAGATATTAGATTATGTTGAATTAAAGATAAGAATTTTGGATGAAGTGCACAAGAAGCCATATTTTGGTCATCCGAGATACCAGAAAATGGTAACATCATTGAGGAAGTTCTTTTATTGGCCTAACATGAAAGGTGAGACAATTCAATACTTATCTAAATGCCTAGATTTTCAACAGGTGAAGGTTGAACACCAGCATCCATTCGACCTATTACAACCTCTACCTATACTAGAATGGAAGTGGGAAAATATCTCACTGGACTTTATCACAGGTTTTCTTAAAACTAAAAAGCAGAATGATTCGATTATGGTAGTGATTGATAAACCTAGAAAATATGCACATTTTATTCATGTGAAATCTACTTATAAAGATATTAACATCACTAAAATATTTACGAAAGAAATATTTATATTGCACGGTATTCCCAACATGGTTATTTTGGATAGAGATGTCAAATTTACATCAACATTTTGGAAAGAATTGTTTGCAAGGTTGAATACTAACATGGATTTCAGCACAAGCTACCATCCACAAATGAAAGGGAAAACCGAACGAATGAACCAAATTGTGAAATATATGTTACAAATGTACTTAAGGATGAAACCAACTAAGTGGGAGTAATAGCTACACTTAGTGGAATTTGCGTAAAATAATGGTTATCATATGTCATCTAATATGAGCCCCTTCAAAGTATTGTATGACAAAAAGTGTACAACTCCGATTAGCTGGGATAACCCAGTTGTGAGACTTATGATGGGACCATAAATGCTCCAGGAAATGGAGAAAACAATAAGAAAATTACAACATAACTTAAATGAGGCATAGAACAAATAGAAAAGCTATATAGATTTAAAAAGGAGAAACCAGGAATTTCAAGTGGGAGACCATGTGTATTTGAAAGTCAAAGCAAGAAGAAATTCACTGAAGCTAGGAAACTGTTCAAAGTTGGCACCCAGGTTTTGTGGCCCCTTCAATATCTTAGCTCGAATTGGACCCGTGGCATATCAACTTGCACTCATTGCAAATTTAAAAGTTCATAATGTATTTCATGTTTCTTTGTCGAAAAAGTATATTCATGATCCTACTCACATCATCAATTGGAACATGATGCAGGTGGAACCAAAAGGCAAGTTCCAAGCGAAACCTCTGTGCATTTTGGACAGGAGAGAAACAATACTATGGAACAGAGCCATCATCCAGGTAAGAGTGCAATGGAAGCACTTTAGTCCTGAGGATGCAACTTGGGAATTGGAGGAAGATTTGTAGAAATATTATCCAACCCTATTCTGAGAGAGGAATGAACATTGAGGATAGTTTTGTAATGAATGGGGAGAGGACATAATATCCCCAAAAACAATTAATTATTAAAATCTGTGTGCACTTAGGAATAAATTTTCGTTTTTGGCAAATTCCTATTTGGAAAATTTTTGCAATTTATGGCAAATCTGAATTTGGAATTTGATTATTTGTAATTAATTATTTGTGACTATTGGGCAAGGATTTGTTTTTCCCAACTAACTCTTTGACTATTACACATGTAAAAGACAAATCTTTTTATATATTAATTGTCGGAGAAAAAATGTAACAACCAGGTTGAAAACAACTCACCATGATTCCATGAGTGGGGAACGGACTTGAGTTACCTCAGGGCTGAATTTTACTAGTGGAAAATGAGGAATTTGACCACTATTAACCCCTAAAAATCAGGGATTTGTAAAGTTGCTAAAATTCCCAAGGAGGAAAAAATACCTAGGCACAAGATGCTCATGCTATACAACATATGGGGGAGGTAGGACACTACTTACTATGTTGGAGAGAGAATATTACTTGTTGTTATAAACATTGGTCAAGTGTGAGGCAAGGGAATTTTCTGATTTGAAAGGAGGACTGTAGCAAAGGAGGATCATTTCAATTCGCCCTTATGGAATCATGGTCAGGCTAGAGGGTAAACGAAGCAAGTAATTTGGATGTTTTGTTCTAGGCTTGGGTGGAACTTGGTTGTTCCATTTGTGTTCCAGCTTCAATTTTATTTAGATAAGTACCATTGCTTATTCTCTTGTCAGAATTATGATGATTACAAATTATTAGAGGTGTGATGGGTTTATATGATGTTAATGCAAATGTGAATAAATGATTGGATGTATCAAAATCTAATTTTTATCATTGTTAGTAGAAGGATGACTTCTTGTATTATGATTTCTATCTAAGGCTTGATTGTACGTATACTTGTAGATATGATCATGTGTTCATGTAAAGAAAATACTAGAATGAATAGTTATATTTTTATGACTTATATATATATATATATATATATATATATATATATATGGAGATGTACAAACATATGTTGTATTCATATACAAAAAGATTTTATCAATCCTTGAAGTACATGAGAATAGAAGTATTTACCATTCAACAGATCTTACAAAAAGCGAAAGAAAGTTAACAGTCCTTCTTGTATTACATCGGGTCTATAAGAAGAGAATTCCAATGGTATAAAATACACAGTGTTCCACGGGGACGCGTCCCCCAGGGTGGGGGACGCAGGGGACGCGTTCCCCACGTCCCCGGGACGGGGGGACTCCAGGGGGGACGTTTCCCCATATGATCCCTGGGCGCTCCCTAATGGTAATGTTAAATTCTTAAAGTAAAAGTGGCATTTCCTTTATCTTTCATTTTTATCCTTTTACTTAAATTTTTAACATTACCATTAATTGTTTCAGGATGTTTGAGAGT
>ML780644.1:462451-496152 GCA_009831015.1 Picea engelmannii | reverse complement strand
TTGTTAGTATTTAGTTGTTAGTATTGATTATTTACTATTTAGTCCCTTTTCAATCTACTAATTTATGTTATTGTTGAGATTTATCATTATTATTTTTATTTTTAAATTTTTATTTTTAAAATTTTTTATATTATATATGTGACTCTCCCCGTCCCCCATTTCCCAAAAAATCCCTAAAATTTGGGGTTACTCGCGTCACGCCCCCCTTGTGCGTCCCCCCGCACCCTCGTCCCCCCGTCCCCCCGTCTTGGTGGAACATTGAAAATACATGATACAAAATTTGTAGAATACTTAACAACTTAATCAAATGGTTTCAGAAACCTGTTTGTTCAATAATAATAAAATTACAAATGATCTATACAGTGAGGAAATCCTAGTTCAAACTATTACAACAGAGTCCCCTAGGGTAAGGACCTGATACCACTAGTAAACAAAACCTGAGAAATTTTAATTAAACTCCGCGATCAGAACTCAAATACCTTTTGCCAGAAAGGTGATCCCCTTGATCCTTCGAACTGATTAATCCTAGAAAGGGAAATCGATAGATTTAGTAAAATGTATTAAAATAATCAAATGAAAATAAACCTTTAATCTTAAGCAAGTGAGATAATACTTAGCTTAAGGCTAGCATATAAGTAGTTTCCCCACCGACCTTGAGAGACGATCTGTCTAGAAGACAAGGCCCCATCATTAGTTTTGTAACGAAAATAATTCTTTAATATACAGGTAATTAAATCATAACTTAAACAATGTAAAATAAATACATGAAGTAAATAACCAAAATAATCAAATGAAAATAAACCTTTAATCTTAAGCAAGTGAGATAATACTTAGCTTAAGGCTAGCATATAAGTAGTTTCCCCACCGACGTTGAGAGACGATCTGTAAAGAAGACAAGGCCCCATCATAAATCAGAGTTAAACAATGTAAAATAAATACATGAAGTAAATAACCAAAATATAGTCAATCCCTACAGAGGATTAGTAACGCCCTAGCATAAATCAGAGTTGAATTACAGAATCAAGCAGAGCTAGGAAAACTCACACAGATCACGGATATGTTTTTTCCAAAGGTAAACTGTGATCTCTTTTTATCTGAGCATTTGGACTTCATTATTTAACCGCAAATAAATAAAATGTATAACTTGTAAACAAGAATATATAAGGGTTATGAATCGTACAGTGGAAAAAGTTAGACAATTCCAGGGATCGAGAAGTTTCACAAAAACACAAATATCCATGAAGGGCATATAGTATTTTACATATACACAGAGCCTAGGTCACGATGTTCCAGACGTCGAGAAAGAAACCTTCGAATGTATACATATTTTTACATGCACAGAGAATGGGTATTACGATTTATTATTCCACATCACAATATGGTTTCACCCACAGTAATAATCCCTGAAACGTAAAGACATGTTCCAGATATGATTTAATGAATAGTCTTTCTGAAAATTAATTCCTAATGAATGTTTCCTTTAGACACAGTAAAATCTAAATTATTGGGAGGAAAACACAGACTTCTGGGATAGAGGATTTCTAGACGACAGGTCGCTAATGCAGGGTATACACATCCTCACGTTGTACAAAATGCAGAAGTCAATATGCGCAAAAGAGAGTTCAATAAAATTTTATCAAGGGAATTATACAAAAACAGGGTTAGAGGTTACCCAGAAGATAGTATTGGAAGAAACCCAGATGGTAGCACTCATTGCGTGGGATCTATCTTAACTTATGCACAAGACGCAAACTAGAGAGAACATTCGAAAGAGCCACCCGATTGTTTTCAAATGCATGGTGTTATACAACTGCTTAACCAGTAGATAATGAAACTAACGCTCGCGTCCACGAGACCACAAATGACTTTACTATATGTTTTTACATTTAGGTCATACTGGGAAGGAGTGATTTCCACTAATGAGTGAGGTAAGAACCACAACGCGTAAAGAAAGAAAATTGTACAGGTTAACATGCTCATAACTACCTCCGTCATCTTAAGAATACAACCAGACAACTACAAAATGGAGTTATAGAATACATAGGTAGGATCTCTCTCACATAATGAGGTCGAATTTCATGGGTAACTCCACAATGACAAATGGAAAACCCTGAACTCTGAATAGTGACTTAGTATTATGACATTGTTTACAGAAGGAGGTGAAATAATACAGCGCTACAACCAGGAGACTGCTAACATATAAAGGAACCTTATAAACCCTATTCCAAGAACTGTAAAACCCAGAGAAGCGGACCGAGATGAAATTATTATTGAAGCAACAACTTATTACAGTGCCAAACATGGTGTATGTCTATGTTAAAGTATGTGAGGGCTACCTTTTCATGTGCAGTAAGAGAACCAGATCCGCCTTAAGCCTCCCCCATCGTATTGTTCTTCAAGAATGAGTTATCCATTTCTCACCAGCTAGTAACAAAGAAAAGAATTGCGCAGAGAAAAAACATTCGACATGCCTTGAGTAAAGAATTACAATGAAGTTACCTCGGGCCTTATCCGAGGAGTATAATGAGGGCTACAAAATAATACATTGCCATGTGAAATGATGGAGGTGGTCTGTTTGTGTTGGACACAATGGCCAAGCGAAATTTCCAGGGAGGTACTTTCACAGGTAGTCATAAATGTTTTAGTCAGGGGTTTAATCAACGACTGACATTCCTTTAATCCGACTTCATACCAATTTATTACAGAGTTGTGATGCCAATCATTTAGGGTTATGACTGTACATTTTTAGTCATGCCCGTCTCTTGTTTAGTTAAGGGTCTTACCTTCTGGTTTCAACTTTATTATAGAGATCAAGATTGGTGACTGCTATCGTTGGGGCTTCACAACGATACCAACGTTAACCATATTGCTAATCTGATTGTAGTAGTGGTCGGAACAGTAAACTTAGATACTTTACCATGCATGAATTATTTCTTTATACAGGTTAATAAGTAAATTCCTCCCATAGATTAAAGTTGGTGATGTATTTGATAAATGAAATTCCTATGTTGTGAATCGGATTCCGTATAGGATCCCTATAGTGTATAAGCTAATTTTTTAGCATAAAGATGGTGCTAATACTAGTTTGAAATTCTAATAGTTTAGGTATTAAACTCTTGTACTTTCACCTTTGAGTAGGAATGAGATCAGCTAGGAGACTTATATGTTCGCACATAACATAGTTGAGTGTGTATTGTAATGGGTAAACATTAAGGTTCATGGGTAGGCTACGGGATAGTCAAGTTATCCCTTAATTTTCATGCAATATGATTGTTGTATAGCATAGAGAAATTTCAGAAATAAAGACATTCTATATGATATTATAGTTGCATCTAGAAAAGTATAAGCGTAATCTTTTATAAATTCAATAGTAATGAAAAAACTTATATATATATTTTAAAGTTGTGTTGTTTTGAAATAGATTTTTCGAAGAAGAAAAAGATTTAATGTCGCTAACAATTTTTTTTTTTTTTTTTTTTGGTAAATTTGGGGTACATTACAAACTCTCACTGAGATAATATATAAAATGTTTGTCGCCATCATTATCTTTTTGTACTAACACCATAGCAATAGTGGAAGTAGAGGAAACCAAATAAAGGATATAGTCTCTTCCCTAATCCGATGGGTGCAAAAGAGGTGTGTTTGTTAAGGCAATCTTAAGGGCATCGAATGAGCGTTGAGCAGTTTCATCCAAGATAAAAGGGGTATATTTCTATGGAAATATCATAAATCCTTTAGTGAGTTTGGCATAATTACAAATGAAACGACAAAGAATGTTTCCCTTTCCTTGCAAACTTTGTACTTGATTGAGACTGTTGGGAGGAAATAAAGCTAGAATGGATTTGACTTTTAAGGGATCCACCCTAATCCCATATTTAGAGACTACAAAGCTGAGGAGGAGTCCTAATTCGACAAAAAAAAACACAAATGAAGCTAAAATTAATGCCATTTTGCAGTGAAGGTTATCCATCTGAAATACCATACTCTTATCGTATAGAAGGTCTTCTACAGCAATAGTTCAGGAGTTGTTTTGTATTTTCAAATTGAATACTGAGAATTATTTCTAGGGGCATAGTCATAGGAAAAAACACATTTTTGTTCTTATATACTATAAGGAAGATCCATCCACTTCTACAGTACTACGTTTTTGTTTCAACAACATAATTTCATGGTTTGATAGCACCAAAAAGGTATCAGTTCATTGTTTTTCAAGTTATATGCCTTCAAGTTTTCTACAACACTATATTGTTTTTATGAAGTCAAATCAAAGTTGATGATTTGAAAGATAAGACTTATCACTCGTGCATAGTATAATCTATACTTGTCAAACAACTTCGTGCTGATTGAGAAATCATAACAACCAAAGTGTTGGGGTTATGATTTCATAAGAGGAATCCACTAATCAAAGTAATGCTATCACATAGTACTCATTGGAGAATGATAACATAATTTGGTTATATCGACCTCACTCCATCATCATAACTTTTAATTATACTTCTATGGAAATTTGAGGCATGATTTGGTGGAAAGTTTGGAGCATAATTACCAAGTGTTGAAAAGTATTATTATCAGTAACCAACTCTACAAGCAATGAAACCATTAGATAATTCATGTTGGTAATAACTCCAGTTTTGATTACATAGTTTTGATTACATTGTAAAGAATTGAGAGTTTTTCTTTTTTTCTATTATTGGTTCAGCTACATTGGTATCACAATCACTGTTTGAAGCCTTTTTCATCCATGTTGCAATTTAAACTATGGGTTTGTTGACTCCAAAAGTGTTATTTGGTTTAATTGTGGAAAAATATTTATGTTATGAGATCAAATATATTTGGGTCCTATGGTGAGTATTCTTTTGCATTTCTGGTTGTTGCATCAATATCATATGGAAAACCCTACCTTAGCATCACCTACCAATGTGAATACAACATAATATTGAAGCTAGTTTAGGCCTTGGGAAAGCTAATTTAAAGCTCATATTGCTAGCAAAACAAAGGACAATCATTATGAGAAATTGAATATGCACAATGATAAAGGAAAGGAAAACGAGACTAATGAAACATAATTTAGAGGAATATGGATATCCGACTATGAAAATGAAAAGATGGATGGAGGTAGATATTATTTTCTACAAGATCTGGATATATTGGGATCTATGAGGAAAATATATTCCAAGAAGAGACCAGTAGGTTGCATGGGGACATGAAACTATCTCAAGAAGGGGGATATATCAATCCCTTCATATGGTATATTTTAAGCCTGACTTCACCCGTATTTTACCCTATTTCTGCTTCACTTATACACCCATTTTTCAGTCATTTAACTTTTTCATGATGAATTGCATTTTAGAATCAACGGACTAAGTTTTGGTTGTTTTTATATAAAACAGATTAGGATGTTTGATTAAAATTTCTTTCATTTTTAATATATGTTACTAACCTGTGGTACATACTGCAAACTCTTTTCTTATGCCAATAAAAAAATCTCTAAACATTATAACATCGATTTTGAATGATCTTGAGCATGATATTTTACCATGTGGAGAATCTCATGGCTCATGGGTGCCATTACTTTGTTTTTCTATATCAAGGAGCTTTGGGAGTTGTTTCTTTTTTATATAACTACTTTCATGGATTGTGGGGCTCATCTGAACCATATCGAGATGAGGATATCGTATGCCATTTGTTGTTTAGGTATCTTGGATGCACCTACAAGTATATATCAGTGTTTTTGTGGATGCTTTTCTCCTTATGCACACTGTCCACCGAATCGATCCCTCTCATCCCTTGGATCGAGTTGCACATATGATTTAAATTTTTTCTATGTTTAGACATTAATTTTCTTTTGTTATTTTGTTAATTTATATGGGGATTCGAGCGATTCATATCCATGTATAAGATTTGGTCCAAAATGGGAAGATGTGGACATGAGAATATTGTTTAGGAGATAATGTAAAAGAATTGGAGTTTCATGAATAGAAGGTAGAGCACCCATACCTCTTCATTCTTTTTTATTTATCTATTTAATGTGTGAGTGTTGATTTCCAATAGCTAAGCACTATTATAATCCCATCTCCCTACTTTGTAGAGGGGGCGTCTAGAGAACAAGAGCTAGGGATTTGTAGATAATTGTCTTTGATGTATATAAATCTTATTTGTTTCCTCATTTAGTTTAATTTTGATATCATTTTATTTCATTTACTAGGTATAGATATGTAGACTATTTCCATAAGTTGCATGTTCTTTTTAATTTCATATCTTAAAATACTTATTATGTTTTGTTTTTTCTATATATACTTGTTAATTTGTGATCAAATGAAAAGTGTATATTTATGCATGATGATAAATGATAATAGGAACAGTGAAACAAGGCATGGTAGCATTATGCATTACCTCATAGAGACAGGGACTACTTAAACTATCACTATCATTCATAATAACTTAAGTGTGCTTACTTTTATGCAAGTGTAGTGTGTTTTGATTTGATGCTTAATACAATTTTCAATTCAAATTAAGTTGTATCACAAATATACAAAAACAAAACATTGTTGCAGAAAGGTGCAATCTTGAAGATCAAATAACTGAATGCAGCTTGATTTTACAACACTTATGAATAAAGTAGGATATAACTTCTATCTTCCACCATTCATTATATTCTCATACCCTTTCGAAACAAATTATATATATATAACTAAAATTGTACCTACAAAACAAAATCTGTGAACATCGTAAAATCATTCTCTTCTATGATTTTATCAAGTATGTTAACTTTTCAGAATGAATATATCGCAATCTGTAGAATGTTTTTCTCCTAAATCATGTTCAATTGAAAATTTCTATGCCTCCTTCCAAACAAAATGCTATTATTTGAAAATTAATCATTTACTAATACTAAAATATTATTGTATTTAAAAGTGCCTATAGGTAATAAGAGCAAATAAAAGAATACAAAGATTTCATATTATTAAGATATTCAACAACTTTTTATTTAAACTCCTAATATATTTTTTTAAATAAAAAAAATTTCCACATAATTTTACATCATATCTTTGACCCGAAACCTTCATATTATCTTAAATAAGTCTTCAAAGAATTGTAATAATTAAATCATTTTAAAGTATTAGATATTCTTAACCTCTCGTTCCCAATTTATTTGTCTTAGTCGTGGTATGGTATTTTTTTATTTTCAACCTCTTTTACAATTTGCACTTGCATTAAAAAATATTTTAAAAGAAATTCTGAAAACTTTTAAACCATCATTTATAATACTTAAATAAATCTGAAATCTTTTAAACCATCATTTATAAAAAAAAAAAAAAGATAACTTTTAAATCCTTATTTATATTCTTCCATCATAAACTTAAAGCATAAACCAACCCATCGATCGAAGATTCAACATCAAGATCAGCATGTTCAACCATATGACATATCAGCGGAGTCCATAACTAGTTGAATAGGTAGTAGAATTCAACTAATAATGGTTTTTTAATAATAATTAGTGAATGATAACACAGTTTTAAAGTTGTTTTCAACATTGCTTTATGCTTTTTAATAATAATTAGCGGTTGATATTAAAGTTTAAAAATTGATTTCAACGCTGTATTATGCTGTATGTTCTTTCCTTAACTTTTTGGAGCACTTGCCTGTTGTTAAGAGGGAAATTTAGATTTACTGTGTTTGGAGATTTAGATTTAGAAACATAATTATGTAAATACTTGTCTGTGTTTGTTCGCCGTAGAAAGATGACTGGGACATCGGAGTTTGATGGGATTATTATTGAACAACATCAGCATTATGCAAGTAATTTGTAAAGCTACTCATGAGATGATCTATAATTTGATAAAATACTAAAAATAAATACATAATTAGAATTCGATGTCCATGTCTGTGTTGTCCTTGTTTAGTATCTCCATTATCAGCGGCATCAACATCCCGTTCTTTCCTTCTTCCTGTCCATCTAAACATTCCATGACGATCTCTGCAATTTACTTGAAAAAAAAAAAAAAAAACATAGAATAGGCAATCAAAACTGAAAGCATGAACTAAATAAAAACCAATTAACTTGGAATAAGCGATTAAGGCTGAAATCCTGATCATCCAGCTGGTTTTAGCATCTCTTCCTTAAACAGAATTAAAAGCAGAGAATAACGCTGCATAAACTGTCAGCAAAGAGGATCATCACACTTCATTCTCCACAAATAAAACAGTATTACATATATAGCGGGAATGCTCACCAACAAACCAGGAACAAAATCCTAAAATTATAGATCTAGAATCTCTTATGAGCTAAAATTAACTCTGGTAAAACAACCAACCAACAAAGTTTTAACAGAATTCTAAATTCACAATTATTTTAAAAGTTTAGACATTATTCTAACATTCTCTTTTAATGGAGAAGTGTGTTTTTTACAACACCTAACTTGCTTCTAAAAACCTCAAACTTGAGTTTACCAAGAGGTTTGGTAAATATATCAGCCACATTATCATTTGTATTACAAACAATCAATACAATTTTCTTTGATTCGATCTTCTCTCACACAAAGTGGTGTTATGGCTTGATGTGTTTTGATCTTGCATGATATATTGGACTACGTGCCAATTTGATAACACTTTGATAGTCACAATTGATGCGTGTTGGACCATTTTTCTCCTCTTCAACATCTGTAATAATTCCTTCCAACCAAACAACTTCATAGGTAGCATTGGTCAAGGATTTATACTCAGATTCTATTGACGACAAATAAACAGTTGGTTGTTTCTTGCTACTCCACTACACAACCCTGGATGCTATATGAAATGCATAGACTGAGGTATATCTTATGTCATCAAGATTTCCTTCCCAATTTGAATCAAAAAAACTTGTCAGTTCAACATCAGATTCATCAATATATATAATACCAAAATTTATTGTTCCTTTCAAGTATCAATGGACTTTCTTTTCAGCTTTCTAGTGGCTTTTAGATGGCATAGTCATGAACTAACTAAGGATGTTGAATTAGTATGCAATGTCTAGTTTCATAGTGGTGAGGTAGTTAAAAATTTCCACCAACTCACAATATAATGTACCATCTACCTCTTTAGTTCCATCATCACTGTATAATTTTGCATTCTGTTCTAAGGGAGTTGACATTATTTTACATTCACTCATATGGGACGTTTTAAGAATTTATTTTGTGTATTTTCTTTGTGCAATCAATGTCTTACTAGGCTCCCTCCAAAGTTCAAGTCCTAGATAGCAATGTGATTCACCAAGGTCTTTCATCTCAAATTATTGAGACAACTCACCTTTAATATCATCAATTAACTTGTGTGCATTGCCTGTAATAATGAGATCATCCACCTATAAAGGTATTAAAGCAACATTTTCATATTCATATTTCTTAATATACAGGTTAGGATCACTCTTGATTTTCACAAAGCCTTTCTGCTAAAACAATGAATCAATATTTACATACCATGATCTCGGTGCATGTTTCAAACCATATAAGACTTTATTTAACGTGTAGACTAAATGCTCTTGTCCCGTCTTTAAAAACCCTTTAGGCTAAACTAAATAAACCTCTTCCATTAAATCACCATTCAGAAAAGTAGATTTGACATCTAACTGATGTATGTTTCATTTATGTGTTGTAGCTAAGGAAATCAGTACTCTAATTGTATTCAATTTGTCTACTCGTGCAAAACTATCATCGTAATCAATTCCTTCATTTTCTGAATATCCTTTTGCAACTAGTCTTGCCTTATATTTATCAATGTTACCATCTGTTTTAAACTAGATTTTTATAACTATTTGTTTCCAATAATGATCCAAATTATTTTCAGCACGAAATGAGAGCGGAGATATAATAAACAAATGCACAGAGATATCACAGATATCCAATAATATAACAAAAATGTATCAGAGATGCAACCATAAACACAAATATACAATAATAAATGATTTCTATTAATGAAATAAATGCATAGAGAGTGTAAAAATTACAGAGTGAAAGACTCTCTAGAATGGTGGCAGCTTATCTCTGAGGAGAGATGTGACAGCTAATCGCATTCGTGAAAAGATGATTACAATGAGGCTCTTAAGACCTTTTGACAATAAACAACAATGTCCAAAACCCTATGCATCCAAAAACCTAACCCTAGGAGACGAAGCACCAAAAGTCATGTGTGTCTTGTTTGGGTAAGTTGGTACATCAACTTCTCGGGCTCGTAACTTTTGCATACGATCTCTGTTTTAGGCGTATGATAGCCCATTGGAAAGGTATGATCGAGGAGATAAATTTTTGGGGCTCAATCATGCCTTTCGATATCAATTAGAATATCTATTCTGAAAAACCTTCATTTAGGCCCTCAAAATGGCCCTGGAAATTAAAAACTGCTAAAAATAGTAAATTGTCAAAATTGTCAAAAAATTGTTTTGAGCCAGTCAGAAAAGGTGGGTGGCAACCGATATCCACCAGGATCAATCCTCACTCCTTAATAATAAATGGTATCCATTGCTTTGAGTTTTCGAGGGAGAGGGAAAAGCGTTTGTTGAATCTACATCTTGGTGAGTTGCTTTCCTTGTTGAAGACGTCGCGTTGCTCAGTTTGTAGAAGTCTGTCACAAACCTTTTGAGAATGAGGCTGTTCAAAAAGTGAAGATACATGAGAGGACGGTGTGTAGAAGGAATATTTTCACTTTTCTGCAACCTTTTCGACCTGCTTTTGTTGAATAGAAGGTGCTTGGGGTGAGACTGTAGTGGTTGCAGTGTCCTTTTATTCCCCTTTCGAATAGATTGTAAAGAAGATAAATTTTGTAGTATGAGATACTACCTTCTAACACTTTTTAGGTAGAACAATAGTCATAACTACTTTTGTTATTCTGTAGAGATGACCCGCCAAAGTAACAATGACACTACAGGGTCAAGAATCATAAACAACATGGCATATCCACATATATGGTTGGCCCAAGAAGACATCACAAACATCCAATGGGGAAACATCACATAATACCTCATCCTTGAAGGGTTGGATTTCGTATGATAATCGACATTGTTAGCTGACACACAGATCTCTTCCTTGGCGAAGCCACCCGATGTTGTATGGTTGCAGGTGTAGTGTTGTCGACAATTCCAACTATTTGATGACTTGTGCTGAGATGAGGTTATTCTGGTTTCTTATATCAACAATAAAATGTAGAAAAGTCCCCTTCACCCACAATATCTGTGAATGAAAAAGGTGCTCCCCCTCTTCAGGATATGTTGGTTCTTCTGGTTGAATTGTTGCAGTCACGACAATAGAAGTGGGGTCTCCGTCAATGATCTGTCCTTTACCAGTATTTTCAGAATCAGATTCTGAATTAGGGTTCGGATCCTTGTCTTTTATATTGACCACCAATGACTGTTTTGAGTGACATTCGTTGGTGTTGTGCTAGGGTATTTTGTGGAAATCACACCATTTTTATGTGTCCTTCTTTGTCTTCTCGTGACCCTCCTTTTCCTATGGCTTGGACTGGTTTTTGGGATACTATTTTTTAGGGTTGTTTTTGTCATATTTTGGTTGTTGCGGATTTGCAAACCTGAACTCCCAGTTGTTCTGGTGCTTAAATTTCTTCTCTATTTTAATAATATATCAATAAGAAGCACCGAGTGATGAGATTTCCAGAATATCCATTTCAGTTTGGATGTATCTATGTAGAGTCCCACGGTATTTTAGAAACAAATGTCGTTCAGAGTATTTGATACCCATCTTGGTGTGTAAAGTCTGGAAGCTATTGGTGAACTCTGGAAATGCTTGGCCCATCACTTGTTGTTGTGTGGTCCATCTCATGTATTGGTCCTCATAGTTTCACAGGGTAATATTGTTCCTTTACCGCATCCACAAAAAAATCCCAAGTGGGCTCGACCTCATATATTCCAGACTCCTCTGTGGAACTTTTATTCCAGTAAGTTTCCCACCAATGTTTGACATGGGGGAGAGCTTTAAGGAGTGAGAACGTGGTCTTTTCTCTGTCGGAAAAATTGTGAGCAGAGAAATAGCCTTCTAGCAGGTTTAACCATTTGTCTAGGGCTCTTGCATCTATCTGTCCTTAAAATATAGGAATGTCAAAATTAACTTGTACCTTGAAAGGCGAGGTGCCTCCAAAGATGTCATTTGATTAATATACGCCTGTTTCTATCGGCGGGCATTGAAGGATGTGGGGAAAATTCTCCATCATTTTGTCTCTCTTTCATGTGAGAGATTTCTCAAGTAGCAGACTGATAGGATCTTCTGCTTCATCGTTTTTCTTTTCTTCCTCCATTGAGGGTTTATTGGGTGTGTGAGAGAAATTTTACTCTAGAGAGACAAGATCGATACCCAAATTTGTATACTCGAACCTTGTCGGGGACATGCACTGAAAAATGATCAAGAGCAGCTTGCTCTGATACCACTGATCCAGATTATTTTTGGCACGAAATGAGAGCGAAGATATAATAAAGAAATGCACAGAGATATCACAAATATCCAATAATATAACATAAATGTATTAGAGATGAAACTATAAACACAAATATACAGTAATACATGATTTATATCAATGAAATAAATGTACAAATACTGTAAAAATACAGAGTGAAAGACTCGCTAGAATGGTGGCAGCTTATCTCTAAGAAGAGATGTGACGGTTACTCGCATTCGCAAGAAGATGATTACAATGAGGCTCTGAAGGTATTTTTACAATAAACAGGAATGCTAAAAACCCTATACATCCAAAAACCTAACCCTAGGATATGAAGCGCCAAAAGTCATGTGGGCCCCGTTTGGGTAAGTTAGTACATCAACTTCCCGGGGTCGTTACTTTTGCATACGATCTCTGTTTTAGGCGTATGATAGCCCGTTGGAAAGGTATCATTGAGGATATTAATTTTGGGGGCTCAATTATTCCTTTGGATATCATTGAGAAGCTCAATCCAAAAAATCCTTCATTTAGGCTCTCAAAATGGCCCTGAAAGTTAAAAACTGCTAAAAATGGCAAATTGTCAAAATTGCCAGAAAGCTATTTTGAGTCAGTTGGAAAAGGTGGGTGGCCACCGATATCCACCTGGATGAAATAGGGACTTTTTTTTTAGGAAATTTTACTAATTCCCATGTGTGATTTTTCATAAGAGAGTCATATTCTTCATTCATAGCCTTTCTCCACTCTTCATGTTCATTAGCTTGTTCATATTTTACAAGATCTACAAGACTCATCACCTATGACATCAATGCATAATCTTTAAAACTTATAGGTGGGTCGTGGATGAGTTTTTCATGAAGACCTTCTTGTTCCTTCACTACTTTCATCTCTCCTCTTGCTCTGTGGTGACTCTTCTCCACTTAATGTGTCATGACTTCTTGAAGTGTCCATATTACTTTCATTACATTCTTGAACATGTACATGTTCTAGTTCATGTTTAACCATTGCATCTATTTTGATATGATTATTATTATAATTAGAAATATGTCAAGCATCTTTCATTGTATCACCTCTATCTTCATTCTCATGAAAAATCATATCTCTACTTGCAAACAATTTATGTGAAATGGGATCAAATAATTTCTATGTTTTTTTATCAGTACGATACCCAATAAAAACACACTTGATTGATTTTGCATCAATTTTTTTTCTCTCATATTTAGGAATATGTGCAAAGGCAATGGATCCAAACACTCATAAGTGACTGAAATCTAGTTTATAACCATGAAAAAAATCAAAAGAAGTTTGAAAAACTAATTTCTTATTTGGACTATGATCCTTTAAATAACCAGTAATATTAATGGTTTCTGCCCAAAAACCATTAGAAATTATTTACCTTGAAGCATATTGCGAGAACACTCCACCAGTGTTCTTATTCTTCTCTTAGTGACACCATTTTGCTTAAGTGTATGAGGTACTCTAAATTGTTGTTGGATCCCATTAAATTAACAATAACTTTTAAATTCTCTTGATATATATTCACCATTGTGGTCAGATACATTTTCCTCCGTGTTTTTTAGCCATTGTTTTGAATTATTTAAAATACTCAAATACAATACTTTTTCTTCTTATGAAATAGACCCAAGTATACCTAGATCTATCATCAACAAAAATAAAAAATTAGGAAGCACCACCAAGTGACCTAGTTTGCATAGGTATGTATACATCGGTATGAATTATTTCAAATATATTAGTTTTTCTTTTCTCTGTATGTATGGGAAACTCCTCTCTATGTTTCTTAGAAAGCACACATGCTTCACATTGGAAATGATAATTCTTCATTACAGGAAGACCTTCTACCATTGTTTTTATTTTCAATAACATCAAATCATTGTAATTGAGGTGCCCATACATGTGGTCCCATAACTCTTTTGTTGAAATTGTTGTGGATGCCAGTGCAACATGACGGTTCATTTTCACATCCAACTTATATAATCCACCAACTCGGGTACCTGAGAAAACAATCTTGTAGTAATTTTGGACATCTTTTACAACACACATTAACTTACTAAATTCGACTTTAAAATTATTATCAGTGATAGTTGAAACAAATATTGAATTTTTTTTAATACTAGGAACATACATCACATCATGAATCTATCTCAATTTTCCATTATGTAAGTTCACACTTATTACAGCATAGCCCTGAACTTTATGTGATCTGTTATCTCTTAAACAAATGTGTCTGCCATCAATATTCTCATAATATTCATCATACCATTCTTTATGACAAGACATATGGTTTTATGCACCAAAATCTATGAACCATGCACTCTCATCATCAATTTTAGTAGACAATGCAGCTTCAAAAATAAACAACTTAATATTTTAAAATCCATCATTGACTAAAGTGTCTTTATGGAAAAAAAATTCATTATGCCTTTTATATCTTTTATTGGACTCATGATTCTTTCTTCTATAACAATATTTAGCAAGATGTGAGGGTTTTCTACAATATTTACATTCAATATTTCTCTTAACATAAGAATCAATATGTGTCATACCTTTCTTCTTTGCATGAAACTTGCCTTTGTTGTTCTCCCACGATTTACCTCTGTATGATATTTTACCTCTTGCAATCAAGTCCAAATTTGAGTCACTTGAGTCTAGATCATAATGATTCATCCTCTCTTCCTCTTGGAGAAGAATTCCAGCCAATTCATCAAAAGCAGGGGGTGTTGGTCTAGTAGAGAGTGTTGAAATAAAGACTTTATAATATTGCACTAAACCTTTCAAAGTGACAGTTACTAAATCACAACTCAAAACCTGTTCACCAATATCACCCAAATTATGAATTAAATATTTAATTCGAGATACAAAATTACTTATGCTTTCATTGGCTTCCATTTTGATAGATAAAAGCTTAGTTTTTAGAAATAAGATCCATTTTGCATTACAAAACTTTGAGAACATCCCATGTTTTTTTGGAAGTCTCATTGTCTCTTATATGAGGAATTATTATGTCCTTTACAAACACTCACAACAACACTTTTCCCTTCATTTCCCGTTTTTCCCAGTTTGGAATCGAGGCAACAATTGTGTGTTTGGGCTCATCTGCTTTCACAATCGTCAAAACATTATCTGCTTCAAACACCATCATCAACTTAAATTTCCAGTTAACATAATTCTCACCATCGTGTTTGGTGGATTCATTTAGATAAGAATAAGTGAGAGGATTTGACATCTTCCACCACAAATAATTCTACAAGCTCAAAAAAAAAACTTAATAGAACTATATTTTACGTCTCAACAAAGTTCTTCAATTATCTCTTCTAGGAAGTATTGTTGTCTTTACTAGTTTACTGGTTTAGTGTGCAGTCAACGAACACACATTTTTGGGCCTCTTCATAAGCGATGACATAGAACTGGCACGATCCTCTCTTTCTACTTTCCACTCATAGGTTACAATTTCTTCACAAGCGATGATCACCTTACATAGAGGGCACCTTTTCTCCTACACCACGACTCGTATTCTCCTTTCAAATGAAGGCTTCTCAATTAGGAAGTCAAATATATGTCCAGGTGTTGATAACCAAAATAACGTTATAATAATGTGATACCAAATTAAAAACAGAGAATAATGTGGAATACAAGCATATATGCGTTCGACCTTTGGGTTTGAGATTCAACAAACAAACCGACTACCTCTATATTGCAGATGCTTACTTGGTCTCCTCACGGTTGGCCCGGAGGGTAGGTTGGCTACTCCTCTCACCACCAACGGAGGAGTTCTTCTCATATTCACCAACGATCAATTATCTATAAAAAACGGCTCAAAAACATCATCATTCAACTCTCTTATCAGTGCACAGGTGTAATCTCTCCTCAACGGATAATATCCTCGGCTCTGATACCAAATTAAAAATTGACAATAACATTGCATAAGCTCTAAGCAAAGATTCTCATCACACTTCATTGTCCACAAAGAAAAACACTATTACATATATAGTCGGAATGTTCACCAACAAACCATGAACATTATCCTAAAATTATGGATCTAGAATCTCTTATGAGCTAAAATTAAACTCTCGTAAGACAACCCATGAACAAATCTCTAAAAAAATTCTAAATTCACAATTATTTTATAAGTTTTCTACATTATTCTAACAAACAGACCTGTAGAACTGGTTTGAGGAAAATGTAACTACTACTTCTGATTTTCTTGATGCAATTACTATGAACATTTCCAGGCATGCGAAAGACATCTTTTATTCTCTTAGAGAATTTTCCTCTCCTCTAAGAATTACATATTTACTCATTTCTAGGGAGCGTCTCATGCCTACATTAAATGCTCATGTAACAAATAGATGACTACATTTGATAATATCAAAATATTTCAATGACATCTGATCTAGAGCGACATGTATGAATTCATAATGGTGTCGAAGTCAAAATTTGATACTACTAAAAGGAGTTGTTTCTTTAGAAACATTAATAAAAAAAGAATGTACACACATAATTTGTTGGGGAGTTTACACAAGTTCCCCATGACCAGAATGCGTGGGCGATTGCTAGTTTACATGTTACATTTCTTCTCAGGATGAATGCAGATGACACCTTGACAATTAGAACCCACAATAACCGGCAGACCAATTTACGGCTAAAGAGTTCTGGAATCTACAACGCACAAACAAAATCTATGTAGCACAGTTGAAAATATTGTTCTCTATAAAACTACAACGCTGAACTACGAGGACTTTACTATGTAGTTCACATAGTACATGATTTACTACACTCTATAAATAAAATACTTTAAGAAATTATTTATTGACACATAAACAACATTGTTTTATAATTGGCATATAAACTCACAAACTCTCATAAGTATACATGAATATGTTAACAAAAAAATAGTTTATATATATATATATATATATAGAACTTAGACATTGGCCGCTAATACAAAATACAATAACTGTGATGAGCTTCTGCTCCAACTACTTCTGCAACATACGCAACACAAAGTTTGTGCTCTCAGACTTCTTAAACTCTTTGTTAGTGCTATTCTCTATAGACTATTTTATTCTATATTTTATGTTCTCAACTACCTATAGACTCAAACATATGTAGATAAAACTCATACTTCCTCTACAAGTAAAAATCAATAGAAAACAATTAAGGTGACAATAAATTTTGACTGACTCTCATATACATAAAAGAGCTCAATAAATATAAAAATTGGCTCAATAAATAAACTTCTTCTAATACTTTTTCTTGACATGTCTGACACAATCAACGTCTATGTTTTCCGTGACAGACAGTTTCTACGTAAGAGTGAAGCCTACGACTTCTAATTAATATCTCCAACACTCCCCCTTATTTATAAGTAGGTGAGTTTACAAAACACAAATTTATATCAAAAATTTAAACTGACATGAGTTGTCATACATATGTTGTTGTTCCAACTCCTAGACAATTGCACAGTTTGTGAAATGCATCTCTTGCCAAATATTTTGTAAAAATATCTATGACTTATTCTTTTGACCTGCAAAATTCTAAACATATTTCTTGGTTATTCACTAATTCTCTGATAAAATGATATATTGTGTCAATGTCTTTGGTTTTCTTGTGAAACACACGATTCTTTGATAACATGATGACTTAATTGTTGTCACAAAATATTGTAGTTGGTTCATGTTGTTCCTGCAACAAATCTTTTAACATTCTTCTCATCCAAATTGTTTGGCAAGTTGTTCTTGTAGCTAGGGCGTACTCAACTTCTATTGAATAAAGAGTCACTATGGGTTGCTTCATTGATGATCGTGATACTATTCCTATTCCAAAATGAAATGTGTACCTATAGGTACTTTTCCTGTCCTCTATGTTGCCTCCATAATCAATGTCAGTGTATCCAATAAGTCTGAAATATTCTAAAGTAGAATACTCAATGCCAAAATATTTTGTTCCATTGACATATCTTAGAATTGTCTTTCCTTCTTTCCAATGTGATTCTTTCAGAGATTCCATGAACCTTGAAATCATGCTCACTCCATACATAATATCAGGACTTGATGCTGACAGATACATAAGGTTGCATACCAAACTTTTAAACAGTGTGGGATCCAGTTTGGATCCTTCATCTTTCTTGCTTTACTTCAATTATATTATGAAAGGTGTTGGCGCTTTTTTGGAATTTATCATATTGAATATTTTCATAATTTCATGCACATATGTAGATTGTGAAATAAATATACCAGATTTAGATTAGTGAACTTCAATGCCCATAAAAATATGTAATAATCCAAAATCAGTCATTTCAAACTCATTTTTCATGACTAACTTAAATTATTATATGCCAAAGTCACCTGAAAAAATCAAATCATCTACATATAAGCAAGCAATTAACATATTACCTTGATTATTTTATTTGATGTACAGTGTTGGCTCACATTCATTTCTCTGAAATCCATTCTGAGTAAGATAGGAATCTATGTGATTGTACAAAGATCTAGGAGCTTGATTTAATCCATACAATTCCTTCTTCAACATGTACACTTTATTTTCTTGTCCTAGAATCTCATATCCTTGTGGTTGTTCCACATATACTTCTTCTTCTAAATGTCCATTAAAAATGTTGACTTTACATCCATCTGATAAATATACCATATTTTCTACACAACAATGGCTAACACAGTTCTTACTGTTTCCATGTGCGCAACTTGTGAAAATGTTTCATTGAAAACTATTCCAAGTTGTTGTGTAAAACCTCTTGCAGCTAGCCTTGCCTTGTGCTTCTTCACATTTCCTTCTGCATCTTGTTTGGTTTTATAAATCCATTTGACACTTATCACATCCTTGTTTTCAGGTACATCTACCAACTTCCATGTCTTATTTTTCTCTATGCATCTGATTTCTTCATCCATGGCTTGTTCATGTACACCATCTTTGATAGCTTCTTCAAAACTCAATGGATAATCTATTTGTGAAAAAAAGAAAAAAATGAAAACGAATTTGTTGTGTTATCATTATAGATGTTGCATAAACTCATTGTATTTCTTTTTAATAGACTTGATAATGTTGAATATGGAGATGGAGAACTAATTGGACTATTTGTTAGAGTTTGTTGCGCTCTAGGTGTAAATTGTGCACTTGCATATCTTACTGCAGTAGTCTACGCTATGATTTGTGTCGTAGTTCTAGTAGTGGAAGTAAATTTTCACTTATTTGTACATGGCATTTGAATCACTTCATCCTTTGTGTCATCATGCACCATAGAATCAATAATTTTTTCTATCTTTTCTATGCTTCCATCCCATGCTTCATTCTCCACAAATTGAAAAAATTGTGATTGATTATAACTTTTCTTGCAATAGGATCATACAACTTGTATGATTTTTTATCTTCAGAGTACCCAACAAATATACATTTCTATCCTTTGTTATCGATCTTCTTTCTCAGATCATCTGAAACATACACGTATGCAACACAACCAAAAAAATTTAAGTGTGTCACATTATGCTCCATACCTTTCTAGGCTTCTTGAAAAACTTTTCTTTTAACACTCTTTGTGGGACATTTATTCATGATGTACACTACAGTTGCTACTACCCCAGCCCAATACTCATTTGAAAAATTTTTCGTTGCCAACATATTGCGCGCCATTTCCATGATGGTTCAATTCTTCCTTTATGCACACCATTTTGTTGTGGTGTATACCATGTAGTGAATTTCTTGTAGATTCCATAAGCCTTACAAAAGTTCTGAAACTCTCTTGAATTAAATTCTCCTCCTTTGTTAGTTCTTATACACTTGATGTAATAAACACTCTACTTCTCCATAAGTGACTTAAACACTTGAAAACAACTCAATGCATCAAATTTATGTTTGAGAAAGTAAATCCATGTTTTTCTTGAGAAATCATCAATGAATGTAATAAAATAGATGTTGACACCTATAGATGGTATTTTCATTGGTCCACAAATATCTAAATGTACTATTTCCAGTGGAGCTTTTTCTCTATATGACTTTCCCACTTAAAAAGACTCTCTATGATGCTTTTCAAAAATACATCCTTCACATATTCTTTTTGTTTTTTCAATCAATGGAAAACCTTTCACCATATCTTTTGTATGTAGCATCTTCAGTCCTCCAAAGTTCAAATGTCCAAATATGAAATGTCATACCCACGAATCATCCTGCTCTTCAGATTAAAATGTTTCTTGCATCTCTGCACCACTATCTTATTTTTCTTTAATATTGTGCACACCATCTTTGGAACTGTGTGCACTTACTGTTTCACTTTATGCTTTGAGTACAGTGTCAGAGTGTGCATCTTTTGCATTTCCAATATCTTGCGATGTATTTCTCTTTATGGATGGTTTCAATGTCAATGAAAACATTATGTTACTTGTCATCTGAATTCTTGCAATAAGTTGATTGCTTGGATATCTGTCCATAATCACACAATGATTATCTCACATATATATTTTGTATCCTTTTTATAACAATTGTCTTGTGCTCATCAAATTATGCTTTGGACCAGAAACATAATATACATTGGGCATAAATTTTTGTTCTCCTTGTTTAGTTAGAATGTTAATACTACCTTTTTCTAAGATAGTGACTTGGATATATGTTCCAAGTGTAACATTAATTTGGACTAACTTATCCAAACTAGAAAACAACTCTAAGTTTTATTTCATGTGATTACTGCAGCCTAAATCTAGATACCATGTGTCACATGGACTTTTTTGAGCAACATTGCATTCAACTAGTGAAACTATTGGTATTGCTTCAATGCATTCCATAAACATAGGACTGGAGGGAGTATTTGTGTTGTGTGACTATTCTTGACCTTATTTGTTCTGGTTATATTGTCTCTTCCTGCACTCATATGCATAATGTCCATACTTTTTACAGTAATGGAATTGAATCTTTGACTTATCAATTCTATGATTACTTGGTTGACTGGTATCTTGATTTTGGCCTCTTCCACTAGTGTTTCAAGGACTGCTACTCCATCCACCTCTGACATAAATTCTTCCTTTACCTCTAGATTTTTATCTCCCCCTTCCTTTTCCATGACTTATAGATGATTGCACATAAAATGGATTATCTAATTACATATTTGACCTATTTAATCTGTGTTCATGATTAATGCGGGAAGCTTGCAGTTCATCTAGGATGAACTGACTTAGATATTTGTTCTCTTCCAAAGTCACAATGGGGATATCAAGTTTAGGTGGAAGACTCCTAAGTACCTTATGAAAAAAAAATTATCCATCAGTTTCTCCATGAGACTTAATTTGACTTATTAGTCCAATAACATGGGTTTAAAATTAATCGACCAAATATATGTCTTTCATTGACATAGTTTCAAAATCTCTTCTAAGAATTTGTATTTTTGAAGTCTGGAATTTGTCCATACCTTGATAATAAGTTTTTAATATGTTCCATGCTTCCTTGGCTAGCTTTTTTGATGCAACTCTTGGGAGTATGCTCTCATGCATGGCTTGATGTACTTAAAACATTACCTTTCCATCCTTTTTCATTTGATCTTTCAAGACATCCTTCTCATCATGTGTGAGTGCATTGTATGGTGCATGATCTGTTGGTTCCACATAGCCATTCTTGAATATCTACCATACATATTGACCCCGAAATAGTGCCTTCATCGTCTAGGACCGTAACTCATAATTTTTTCCTGTAAAAGTAGGAGGTTGCAAATTTGACATAGAAGCCATATTCAAAACTTGTTCTGATAAACCTACTTTGATACCATACGTAGAATCTACAACGCACAAAAAACTGTGTGCAACACAATTGCATACACTGTGTGCTATAAAACACTATGTGCAAACTCATTACGATGCAGTTCATAAACTGTACGATTTATTGGGCACTGTAAAGAAAATAATTTAAGAAATGATTTCTTGACATAGAAACAAAACTGTGCTATATTTGGCATATAAAATCACAAACACTCATAAGTACACATGAATATGTCAACAACAAAATAATTGATATATATATATATATATATATATATATATATATTAAAACTTCAGCGTTTGCTCCAACTACTTCTGCAACTTACACAACTCAGATCTTGTGCTCTCAGACTCGTCAAACTCCTCACAACTACTACTCCTCTTCTCTATAGACTAAGACATATATAAATAAAACTGAAACTTCTTGTAGAAGTAAAAACCGACTGAAAACAATTAAGGATAAATTTTGACGACTCTCATCTGCATAACAGAGCTCCAGAAATATAAAGTTGAGATCAATAAATAAACTTCTTCCAACACTCTTTCTTGACGTGTCTGAAATACTAAAGTGACAGACAGAGTATGAGTAAAACTAAAATATCTCCAGAAAGGATAACTTATTGCATTGGCATGGACCTGGGGAACATTGCAATGGATTTGAACTTAACACATATCCGAGAGTTCTATAAATTCCAATGCTGGAGGGGAATTAGCACGGAGCGGGAACTTTCTATCCTCCTAAAAGTAATGGAGGCATTATTCCTTGTGCTATGTATTTATGATTTGAGTAAAGTTCGACGAACATCGGTCTACAAATGTTGAAGAATATGTCTGGATAATTTCAGGAGGATAAATGTTGATTTCTTTTGTTCACGTGAAAATCGGGTTTTAATGAAAAGGTAGCTTCAAATCTTGTAATCGTTTTTTCTTCCATGGAATTCTAGTGTTTCATAGTCCCCTTGAGAAAAGTTACATAAATCATGGATCTCCTTAATGTATTTTTCGTTTCGACACTATCTGAGAGACGTTTAGTCATATTTCCCCAATTTCATTCTCTGCGTCGAGATTCATTGGTTGATCGATGGGAATCGACAATTTCTTGAACCGTCGTTCTAGGTTTAAGAGTTCCAGATAAATTTTAGGACAATGAGGTGACACCATTTTAACGTTTTGCGTTTTCCCATAAAATATGACACATGTTTATGAATTCACCCACAGGAAAATAACCTAGTATCAAACACCGCATAGGAGAGACGAATGTACCGTAGCTTGAAATACTAGAGATGAGAGACTAATCTATGATGGAGGCAATGGATCATTGGAAAACGTTCAAAGCCGTAACCGTAAGGTATGGTGCAAGACATAAGGATGTCAAGATGACATTACTTTCTCCATCGTTAGAAGATGGTGCTTCACACTGGTTGTTAGCTTTGCCTGCCAATAGAATTAAAGGTATGGTGCAAGACATAAGGATGTCAAGATGACATTACTTTCTCCATCGTTAGAAGATGGTGCTTCACACTGGTTGTTAGCTTTGCCTGCGAATAGAATTAATGTAAGTTTTTTCTGCAAATAGCATTATTAATGTGAACGATATTTAGAAAGACTCTTTTATTTTTATTTTTGTATATATGGGTTAGTGTTGGATTTTCATGGTGCACTCACGGGCATCCATATTTAACGAGGAGATATTTCAATAATTTCTAGGAATAAGAAAATCCGAATCTTTAAGTGTAAATGTAAGGGTATGTGTTGTCACAACCCAACAATATTCACTTTGACAACAATTTCTACCTTCTGACAAGTCATGAGATGCCAAAAACCACCACAACTTCTCTAACAACACTAGTTTCATGAACATGGCTATATAGTTTGCTTCAGTAGGAACCACTCCACCTCCATTGAATCAACATAACCACAAAATAAATGGTGATACTCACGCATATGATATATTGAATCATCAATTTTGATGCTCTTTACGTGGTTTCGCCATATGTCCACTCACAATACCAAATGTAGGTGAAATATTTGAGCAATCCCATTGCAAACATTAACCTACATACCCATTTTATTCTTAGTTACCTTAAGAGCTTAAAATGGAAAGTCAAAGAGATATTTATGGGTTTCACATTATTCATACCGAATTTAGAAGTATCTTCTCCACATATTTCTGTTGTGATAACGAAATCTTACGATATTTATTATGTATGTGTATTTCCATGCCCAAGATTTGTTTTAACTACTCCTAGATCCTTCACATCAAACGACCTAGTCAACTGAGCCAACTTTTTCATCTCAACCATGTTTTTTCTTTATGCAAGGATAACATATATCACCAAGATAATGAATATGCCATAAACATAATGGTTATACTCAATGCTCACCGTGACAATCAAAGATCTTGTATCATTTCCTCCTCGAGCTTAGGCCTTACAATGACTTCCTTAACTTACCCCATAACTAATTAAGATGTACCTCCTTAACTTATCCATGACCAAAACTTACAAAACTTCCCGTAAACAACATGGCCTCCGGGAATAGGTCATGCTCCCACCTATCAAAACCAGATTACCCATGCCTAACTAGGTCTTATCGTATGCCCATTTAGATGTAATAACTCCACTTCAAACTTATATTCAAAAACCTCCCTCCTTTCCTTTGTCAGCCACCGAGATCCATGGTCTTTTCTTTGCAATCTGCTCGACACATTACCTGCACAAACCGTGTTGCATTTCAAATTTCACGTTGGGGATTCAAGGAAATGGTGTCGGAAGATCCATGAACTTGACCTCACAAACCTCGTGTCGACCTCCTGCAAAATACGACATCCCACACAATTGGTTCTCCACTTCTATGGTGTTGTGACCTTTGTTTCCTCGACCTTGTCCAAATCCGCATCTGAAATTTCCACCTCCTCATCTACTTCTCGGACTCTCTCCGTTAGCGGTATTTCTACTGTAATCACCTCCTCCTTGAAATTGCACCCGTTCACCACCTCCAAACATGCATCATATGGATATGTACGTGGATTCCTCTACAGAGCTTGAATTTGATTCCCATGGAGTTTTCTCAGCCTCACGTGGCAATTGCTTTCCTATTTCCATCAGCCAGACAATCTTCTCATCGACAACTTCGACGCCTACCAGATCCCCCTACTGTTGCTACCACATGGACACTGTGAGGGCTGCCACAATCTGTTTCTCGACTGCCACCTGGGCCGAGGCCAATTGTCCTGGGCTCGTTGTGTTGGATGTCGGCCCGCCCCCGACTCTCTTGGGTACCTCAGCATTCCCGACTTGGCCCAACCCTACCTCGTGGCAGTGGCTCGACTTTTCTCCTTTTCTGATTCCTAGGATTCAACCTCACGTTTCACTTTGTGACCCCGATGTCTTCTTATTCAACCAACAAATAACCCACTTGCAACCATATCTTCTCACCCAGAACACCCTCGACCTCCATGGGTTCATGCTCAGTCGGTTTTCGCCATAACCTTCTCGACCATCTGTCGAATCCACTTTCACCACGACCTCCATGGACACCTTCTCAGTTGGCCCTCCTTCACAAGATTCGTGCACATCATATGCATCCCCGATGGGAATGGAGGATGGTCATCCCCTTGACCAATAGTCATCAATCACGTCCTGAACTGCCTCCAGATCCATAGTCCCCCTCTACTCTCGACGAGGTAATCCTCCAGGAATGGGATTCCAACTATTTTGGCCCTTTCTTCCACCTATACAATCAGTCCCATCTTCTCCAAGGGACTGCAATAAATACACAGTTACCGATCTCTGGATCGGACTAAACTTCCCATACCAAACCAGATGGACAATAGCTCAGAAGTGGCCCCTTGTGGTATATCAGCTGGACTTTCGACCAAACTCCTCTGTCGTGATTTGCAGGCCACAGTTTTGTGCATAGAATAAACCATTGATCCACCCCCTGTACCGCCCCCTATACCGATCTTCCTGCGTCCGTCTCTTCTCAGCTTAGAAAACCTTACTCTTATACGACTTGTTCGTCTATATGCCTACAAGACAAAAGTAATGAATAGAGAAAGAAATGTCAACACAAAAAGACGAATAAGGGGGTACTGATATGCTTTAATTGCTTATCCAAACTAGTGGATAAATGCTTTTTGAGTCTCATGGAGCACCTCACGAGCATGTATCTATATTTAGTGAAGAGAGATATCAAGCCTCCCAGAAATACAAAAATTCAATATAGAAATCCAAATGTAACCTATGAGTGTAACTACAAAGGTATGTGTTGTAAAAAACAACAACCACAAGGACATCTGATATATCTTGACTACTCTCACTACTGTTAAGAAAAATAAGAATGAAACCATGAAAATATTCACAATAGATTCACCCAAATTGAATAGGAATTGAATCAAACTATCAAGTCCCTTTAACATGAAATTCTTATCTACTATATTGATTCATTTGATGGGGACCTATATTTTCATCTAAAACAATAAGATTCCCAAACCATTACAATTCCCGAACAAGAATGCATCAAGATTGAAAGGAATTTGTCTACTTCTATAAAACCCAACCAGGTTAAAGCTAGCTCCTCCAAGACTAAGTTGATTCTAAGAAGAATATAATCATCACAACTAGTTCTCAAAATGAGATGTTAACCTTCTTAAGCGATGCCATGAAGAGAATGGAGGACAAATTTACCAATCAAACTAAAGCTAGCTCCTCCAGGAATAAGGTTGATGCTAAAAAGAATACAATCATCACAAATAGTTCTCAAAATGAGATGTTAACTGTTGGAAGCAGGCCAAAGAGGAAAGAAAGACGATTTTGGGAAAGAAGGCATGCACGAGGAAAGCGACAATTGGAAGGAAGAGAAGCATGCACGCAAGCATGGAAGACCTAACGACGATAGGGTTAGGCTTTTTGCAATGTATTGTAATGGCTGAAGAGCTGGTAACGTATAAATATAGACACTTAGGTATGATAGGGGGGTTGTTGTTGTAATGAGTTGATAGAGGTATAGATAGACGAATACAAAGAAGCGAAGGCTATGTAATATTTTGTTGTATGACCTACTTTTGTAAGATGTTGAGCTAGAGAGGACTGAGGAGGGTAGATATTGAGGGTTAGATCACAGGTTGAGGATCCTAGTGCGGTCCAGTCCGACTCATCATAGATATTAAGCCGACTGCGAAGAGTTTTAAAGCGCGCGACGCTATAGGGAAAGAGAAACTATAATAAAAGAGATAAGAGACAGATCTTTGTGGATGTAGCCTTGGGGGGGTGAAGCATGGTAACATATGTGTTATGTGATTGAATGCAGGTGTGCCTTTATTGTCTTTCAGTAGATATTGATAAAATGAGTTATTATATTTCTTGCATAAATTGTGATAACAATGTATTGCGTTAATAAGTTATGATAACACTTTCAACATACAGTTCTCAGATTCCCCACTCAATTCTAGGTTGCAAATACATGAGTATTGTATCCACCCATTAAAACTATCTCAGGTAAGACGATGTAGTTCACCCTCTGCGTTATGTTGCCTTTTGGTTTACCAGGAGGGCCGATAGTTTTAGGGGATTTGTTGGAACCCTGAATAGGAATGAACCCTGGGTCATTCAATACGAACTCAGATAGGATATATATATAGATAACCAACAAATGGTTATGTTTCCATTTGTAGGAACAATAGAGGATTGATTATATGAGATATGATGAAGATCTGTTAAAAGATACATAAGATTTTCGGGAGGTGGAGCAAGAGAATATTAAAGGAGAGAAGAAAGCAATGAGCCACTAGAAGGGGATGTTGAGACTGTGGAATCCCAAAAAAGGAGAGATCAAAAGATGGCTAAAGAAAAAAAAGATGGAGTTTGGATAGAAAGATAACAAAAACCCTAGAGTAAGACCCCACAAATATATTGAGAAATACGTTTTACTGACTTGCATGAAGTCTTTTTCTATGATTTTCTACACTTATTACAAGAGTGGATACTAAGGTTGAAGGATAACCATGCAACAAATCAGATCCAACAATTAGAGTGGAGCCCTGTACAGATTGAGCAGTTACAGCAGGTGAACAACAAGTTCACCCACGGAGTAGAATTTTGGCTCGACAGTATTGTGGCAAGATTTAGAACAGAGTTTGCAGTAGACACAACAAAGGTGCACAACGCAACAGAGTGAGAGTTTCTACGTGGACCTCAAGGAAGGTACATTAGATCATTACATACTTCTATCAAGATACTACTATACAACAAAGGTGTAATGACAATGGAGTTGGATAGCTAAACTTCCCTTCGTGCATGGGGGAAGAGGGGAAGCATTGATAGAAAAAGGAGAAATGGAAGGACGAAAGGATAAGGGAAAGAAGAAGGAACCCTTGGACCCAATCATGATGGATGACGACCAGATCAAGATCATGGAGTTATCTAGAAAGACGCATAGCAGAGTACCCTACCAGTACAAGGTGAAGACCAAGAAGAGATTCGTAGCCTCGAGGGAAGGCTTGGTGAGTGAGGAAGAATATGTAGAGGATTTCTAGGCTGTTGAGAAGATTGAGGAAATCTTGCACGCAACATATGAGAGGAAGACGAGAGGTCCAAGAACTGGAAAAGAATGCAACAATCCTATCCATATTAATGTTAGTGTGGAACCCATAAAGCCATGTGTGACTAATACACCAAAGAGAACACCACCGTTTAGACAACCGAAGTTCAGAAGAAGTCAAACAGCAGGAAATACATCTACACAAGGAACAAGAATGGGAGGAGCCAATGCAGACAACACTAGCCAAGTATCCACATTATGTGGAGGTAGTAGTTCAATGTTTAGTATATCAAGACATGATCCCACCATCATGTTACCATAATTTAAAGGAGAAGCATCGAAGGACTCGAGAAAACATTTGTTCATCTGTGTGAATATTTGTGAATCAAAACAAATCACAGATGAAGATACTAAACTGCCACAGCTAGCGATTACATTAAGGGATCAAGATTGGATTGGTATATGAGTCTAGCTACAAACAATCTACCAGGGACAACCAGAAAAATTGCAGACATCAAGAAATTGTTGACAAATGAGTTCCCAAAGTCGAGTTCAGAAGATCAGTACATGAATGAGATGATGGAAATTAGAAAACAACTGGGAGAATCTGTATGGGAGATTGAACAGAGATTCAAGTGACTGAAGGGAAAGTTGAAATATCTCATGACCGATATGCAACATAGGAACATATTCATCAATTCACTACTACCACACTTAAAATATCCATTGAGACAATAGAAGTTTCAGACGCAGGAAGAGGATCTACAGGTAGCCCTGCAACTAGAAGAAAACTAGTATTAGCAGATGGATCCAGCCATTAAAGAACTGAAGGAGGATTTGAAGAACATAATGTTCCAGCTAAACCAGAATAAAATTAAGGAAAAATGAGAAGCCTTTTGGTGTACTACGTTCAGGACAGAAGGACACCACAAGAACAAATGTCCAACATTCACGCAGTATATGGCAGCATGAATGTTGAATCTATTACCAACAGGAGGACTATGGTGTAAAATATATAAGAAAACGGGCCACGATCCATATCACTGCCAAATGATGCTGAAATACTAGACAGTTACAAAGAGTTCATATTGAAACATTTGCAAGACAGTGGGCCGCGATGACAAATATTGTAGAACTATGGATTTGATGTGAGAGAGGACATCAGATGCATATAGAGTCTAATCATAAATGATGATTGGGTAAGCCACACGATAATTTAACCCAGTTCCAAGCCCTTACAACACTGTGCAGCAACAGTATAATACTGCGCAACAACCATATAATATCGCACAACCACAATACAACACAACACAGCCTCAATACAATAACATGCAGTATAATCAGGTACCTCAGTATAATGCGCCAAGAGGAGATCGAGCGAGTTATAGAGGTGGAGGACGAGCGAGAGGAGGTTTTGGAAGAGGTCGAGGACCAATGGTATGTCATAGTTTCCAACAACCAAGATATTATGAAAGGGAATGTCCACTTCCACTAGCAACGCGTATGTATTGCCATGTGTCAGACCTTGATACAGAAGAATGCCTGACACTATTAGTAAAGATTCAGGAAAAGAAGAACCAGAACAACCAGAATGTTCAATGGATCTAAGCCAAAGCAAGGGATGAAGGATGAAACATCAACATAGTCACTCGCGGAGGAGCTAAAACAGTGAACAACGCAGAGTCCGACAAGAGCCAGTACAACACCAATGGGTAAAGAAGAACGTCGAACCAAGGATGCAATTCAATGCAAAGAAGGAGAGGGAGATATTTAAACAAGACCGGCAATAATTTCATAAGGAGGACATTGCATCGACTTCAACTACGTAGCAAAACAAGGAAGTGCCAGAGTATAAAATGTCTTTGTTATTGGATCATACCAACGAAATGCAACCCATGGGACAAGTAAGTACAATAAAAGGATTTTTGCAATCATGTGTCAAAGTATTAAATGATCCATCATTTGTCAAAATATTGCAAAACATATTAGAAAGATGTAGTATAGATATGAATGGAAATCTAGAACAAAATAAAGTCAATCACCTACATACAAGGAGAAGAACAAGTAAGGAGTTCAGACTTAATGCCAACGTCAGATATTTCAACATGGGAGATATCAGATTGGATCTAGGATTTGAAGTTAATATATTACCAAAGAAGACATGGCAATGCATGGGAGAGCCCACATTAGGATATTCACATGTTTAAATGAAACTAGCAAACCAACACAGAGTCCTACCAATTGGTAGACTGAAAGCAGTGACAGTAGACCTAGATGGAGTGCGCACTAAAGCAGAATTTGAAGTGATTGAAATAGTGGACGACACAACACCATATCCAACGTTGGTTGGGTTGGATTGGGCATTTGAAAACTAGGCAATAATCAATTTGAAGACAAGGAAAATGACATTTGAGTCAAGTGAATACAGGGTCACTGCGCCATTAGACCCATTAGAAGGGGAAAGGTTTGTAGAACCCACTTTCTTATACCTAGAGGAGATCAACCAATTGTATAGAACAACTGCGGGAAATGAGGAATACATAAAAAAAAATTGTATATGGAATACTCAGTTTGAGGAGCATTACTTCATGTGAAACATACTCAGATACCAGTTTAGAGAACTGGAAACAAAGGCTACATGAAGTTTCCACAAGAAGATGTGCATGAATAGACCGCACAGTAAGATGGGTAGGCATGGAGATAAGGGAACCACCAAGTTTCCATGGAATAAATGACCTAGAAACATTATTGGCACGGTATGAAAATGAAGTTTTATATAATCATAGACTCTTAGCACTTGATATAACACTTAGGGCCACACCTAGAAGATGGTGGGGTGCACACAAATACAAAATCATAGATTGGTACCAATGTAAGAAGTTATTGTGCATAAGATTTGGCAGAGAACATAAAAAAAATGAGGAACATAGGTACGATGGATAGGGGGCACCAACGGAACACTTGGAGAAGTGCAAAATGTTGTGTAAATTGACAGCCCCAGAGGAATGACCTCATCATTCTATACACACTCTAGAGGGCATACCAGCAAACTGGTATAGAGACCAGGAAGTACATAAAGGAACTATGACCTGGATGGTATCGCAACAGGAGTTTACAGTCATTTTTTCATTTGAGCATGAAAACCCCAACATAGATGCAGCTCTTAAATGCATAAGAGGGATGATATTCATCAAGGAACCAAAATTCTAACTCATAATAGAAGAACAACAATGAAACAAGCAAGCAGTCAAGGAATTGTTGTAATGTTACCATGTACACGAGGAAACAGTAGTGGAAGACAATCTGTGTGATATTCAAATCGAGGAAGTGGAAGGAAAAAGAGAAGTGAAGGTCCACCTATAGAATCAGAAGTCATTGTTGCGTCGATCAAGGTGAAGAAAGTCAACATTGGGACAGTTGAGAATCCCAAAATGGCCAGCATAAGAGATTACTGGGATGAGTAGATAGTAGAAATCATAACAGAGTTATTGCACAAGTACAACGACCTATTTCCCACAACATTTAAAGAAATGAAGGGTATAGTAGGAGAGTTAGGAGAAATTAATATACCACTCTGAAATGAAGTGAGACCAATCAGATAGTGACCATACATATTGAACCTGATATACAAGTAGAAATTCAAAGATGAGATCGATAAGATGCTCAAAGTCAGAATCATAGAACTAGTGGAAGAATCAGAATGGATAAGCCCGATGGTAGTCCAGGAAAAAAAACGAGGGATACAGATATGCATCGACTTGAGGAAGTTGAATGATGCATGCCTACATGACTCGTTCCCTACACCTTTCACGGATGAAGTATTGGAGAATGTAGGAGGACACGAAGCTTACGCATTCACTGATGGATTCTCAGGATACCACTAGATCAAGATAGCACATGAAGGTAGATACAAGACCATGTTTACTATAGAGTGGGGATCCTACTAGTACACAGTCATCTCATTTGGACTGAAGAATGCACCAACAACATTTTCCATAGTAGTCATCGTCGCGTTTAAGGAACTCATCCACCAGTTTCTAGAGGTCTACTTGGACAATTGGACAGTCTATAGATTGTTGAAAGACCATGTAGAGGTCTTACGGCTGATGTTAGAAAGATGGAGGCAATGCTAGATATCACTAAACAAAAAAAAATGCATATTTGGAAGACCGTTTCAGATACTATTGGGGCATGTAGTGTGCAAACAAGGTTTACTAGTAGATCATGCAAATATTACAGTAATTGTTAACTTTCCACGACCAAAAACTGTTGTTAGGACCACATATTGTACCTTTAAGCCCATACTTTTTGCCATTATTATACCCTTCATCACTTGTATTTAGACTCATAATATCACTTCACCTGATCATTCCAAGGTATACAATGTCCTTTCTCATTACTATATGCTTAATCTGTTTTGCATAATATTTTACATTACTTTTGTACTTAACCATTGATTAGAAGTGCATAAGTGTCCATAACTGCAGAATAGCATTTGAGGCATGCACCGAAACACATAACTGATGCTGAAACACGGAGCTGCTACACAGTCCGAGGTCGCAAATGATGAAACACGGAGCTTCTACACAGACCAAGGTCGCAAGATGCTGAAACACGGAGCTAGTACACAGTCCAGAGCTGCAGATGCTGAAACACAGAGGAGACCACCAGAACGATGCAGAAACACAAGTCGTTACAGTTAGAGGTCAAGACCGACACAGTCAAGAGCGCAATTCACGTGGCTGAAACAGCCCGTGAATTGCGATGATGAGACAGCATCAGCAGCGATGAGAAGGAGCTGTTACACCAGTCGTAACAACAATACCTCATTCATCTCTTGTATTAGCATTCGGTTGCGTGAGACTAGGACATCCTATGTTGATTTAGAAAGAAGATCCGACTTAGGATAGGATTCAGATATGCATTGTAATGATTGTATCGAAGGGATTTCCTCTTTAAATCAGAGGAAATCACCAT
>ML780644.1:402875-437431 GCA_009831015.1 Picea engelmannii | reverse complement strand
ATGTGAATTTGGAAAAACTTCGCTTATCTACTTAGGCCATATTGTTGGTGGAGGTGAATTAAAAATTGATCCTTCTAAAGTTAAAGTTATTTTGGAATGGTCCAGACCCAGCAATGTGACAGAGGTAAGAAGTTTTTTGGGAGACGCCCAATATTGGAGGAAATTTATTGCTAACGTTTCATCCATTGCAGCTCCATTGCATGCTGTGACAAGTGTCAAGCAAGTTTTCCAATGGGGAGGCAAGCAACAACAGGCTTTTGATACTATGAAATAAAAGATCAATTCAGCGCTGCTTCTTGCACTTCCAAATTTAAGACAACCTTTTGAAATCCATACAGATGGAAGTAATTATGCAATGGGAGTAGTTTTTCTTCAGTATGGTAAGCCTATTTGTTTTCATTCTAAGACATTTAATGGTGCCGTGATTAATTATCCTACTTATGATAAAGAATTGTATGCATTGGTTCAAAGTGTTAACAAATGGAAGCATTATTTGTTGGGAAAAGAAACCATTATTCACACCGATCATCAACCTTTGCAATACTTACAATCACAAACAAAGCTACAACAAGCTAGGCACTTCAGATGGATGGGTTTTCTTCAACAGTTTCATTTGGTTATCAGGTATAAGAAGGGCATTTTTAACAAAGTCGTTGATATGCTTTCAAGGCCTATTATTAGTGCTTCAGTTATTCTTAAGCAGAGTTCTATAATGCATGAAAATTATGTGGAGCAATATGCTTTAGATACTGACTTTAAGGAAGTGTATGAAACTTTGTGCCACTCTAACCATGTTGAAGAATTGGATTATCATGTGCATAATAATTTATTGTATCATCTTGGCAAGTTGTGTACTCCATAGGGAGAAAGAATCAACATCATAAGAGAAGCACATTCTTCTCTTATTGCTGGTCATTTTTGTGTAGGCAAGACAGTGGCTAATTTGCAAATATACTGCTACTGGCCTAAGATGAATGAAAGTGTTTTGCAATATGTTCGAGGATGTTCATTGTGTGCTACAAGTAAACCTAGCAATCGAAAGTTGGGTTTGTACACTCCACTTCCAGTTCCTTCTCGACCTTGGGAAAGTATTTCCATGGATTTTGTTGGTGGGTTACCTATGTCGAGAAGAGGTCATGATTATCTTTATGTTGTGGTTGATCATTTTAGCAAGATGTGTATTTTGATGCCTTGTACTAAGAAGGTAACAGCAGAACAAACGACATAGTTGTTTTTTCAAAATGTTTGGGTGCATTTTGGTTTGCCCAAGTCCATTATTTCTGATAGGGATTCTCGAATTTTTGGAAGTTTTTGGTCGAGTTTATGGGCACTCATGGACACCAAGATTAAAAAGAGCACAGCTTTTCATCCACAGACAGATGGTCAAACAGAAGTGGTAAATCGTACAGTGGTACATCTTCTTTGTGATTATTGCAGCAAGCATCCTAAACTTTAGGATGAACATTTACACTACATTCAGCATGCGTACAATCGAGCTAAACACTCTTCGATGCAAATGTCGCCATTTGAAGCATGTTTTGGCTATTTTCCCAATTCGCCTTTAGATTTTATCTTTGGGAAAGATATTGTTGTCGATGGTCAATATGATATTGTTAGGGAAGAGAAGTTCATTGAACAAATTCATTCGATACATCAGGTGGTGAAAGAGCAGTTGGAAAAGAGTCAGGCCAAGTACAATACGAGACATGACAAGCATCGTGTTGATCACAGTTTCAAAGTTGGTGATGAATTTTGGCTTTACATCAGCAAGGAGAGGCTTAAAGGGGAAGGTAAAAAGTTGAAATCGATTCGATATGGTCCTTTCAAGATTGTTGACAAGATTGGTAACAATGCTTTTCGTTTAGATTTGCCTCCTTATATGCAAATGTATGCAGTTGTTAATGTTGATAATTTGAAGTTGTATGAGCCTCTATTGATTGATGATCAAGGAGAGCATGTTCAGATTACTTCCATAGATGATTTTTCTCCAGAATATCTAACATAACTGCAGGAAGACACCATCCTTGACAGGAGGATGCAAACTTTGAAACGAGGAAATGTGGAGTATTTGCGAGTTGGTCTTAAAGGGACGAATCCAAGCAAGGCCAAGTGGATTGAGGTTGAAAGGGTGAGAGAACTTTACCCTCATCTTCACATAGACTAAGAATAGTATTTTGGAGGTCCAAAAGCTTCCCAATGGGGAGGTGTGATCAGGGGATAAAATTTTGCTCAAATTTCAAAGTGCTCGGAATGCAACAAAAATCAGTGCCATTGCGTCTGTCTCATCTTCCTAATTCCAGTGGTATATTTACTTTGTCAAACAGAATCTGTATGGAGAATATATCGCGATCTGTTCGTAAAGAAAAATAAGCAAAAAAAATTGATGTTGACCGTACAGTCCGTACAATCCGTACGGTCTGATGTGGCAGGGCCGTACAGACCGTACGATGACATGTCAGGTGGTGACATGGCAGGTATTGATTGGTTGACAGTTGTCGAATCTAGAGATGACACGTGTCTTGTAGATGGCAAATGGTATGAGTACAGGTGGCCCAATCCATGGGCACCACGTGTCACTCATTGTTTGGTTTATATTGTTATGTAAAATTTATGGTGGAGTCTGCGGGGTTCGACACCCGGACCTCCCACAACGCATAACGCCTTCGCGCGACTGCCTGACCATTGGACCACGAGTTGGTTCTTGTTATAAGTATATGTTTGAATACATTTAAGTTCATATATGTGTGTAATGGGTGGGGGTTGGGCCGGGGCTTAGCCCCAGCCCATGGTCATTTGCATTGATATGTGACCGTGTTATATATTATATGGCCGACAGTTGTATGTGCGCGGTTGTAATGTTTGGTGCATACCCCATGGTTTTGTTGACTTTACATGTGACCACCGTGTATGTATATGTTGAGCGCGGTTATAACAATTGGCGTGAGGTTTGGCATAGCCCGTGGTTCTTTTTTGTTAACCCATGTGACCCCGACCTAGAGCGCGGGTAGTTTTAAACCGACTTAACCACCTTTTTTCCATGCGCATGGTTCTATGCGCCATATGCCCAGGTGCCTAAGCAGTTAGGGGCTGGTGCACCTTTAACTGTTCTACAGTTTGCACCATTGGTGCGGTTGCGCCCGGTTCTGGGTTTTCACGCTTTAAAATGCGTGTGAGCCAGGTTCAATCAAGGAGGGTGCGTTTTGTAGATGCAGAGACAACAAGCTTGAAGAGGGGGACTTCCAGGAGGCCTAACTTTTTCATTTTTTGACTGATTGAGGTGCTGAAAGAGCCCAGACAGGGGTTTTGGAACACTCTGAAGCCATTGGAGCAGTCGGTTTGTCAGTTTGAGCATTGTAAGACATGTTTTTGAGAACTTTTTGAGCAATTAATAATAATGATCCATTGGAAGCTGGACCAGGAGATGTAGCCCAAGAGAGTGGTGAACTCCTTTATCAATTGTTGTGCTTATGTGTTTATGTTCAATGATTATGTTGTTGTCTATGTGTAATTTTCATAAGTAATCCTTTAATGTATGTGTTGCAAACTATTCCATTTTCTTTAAACACATAACATTCACTTGCAATAATTTTCATGTTTTTCAAGTCTTCTTCATTTTTAGATCACTTAGGGAGATCTATACAGATGGACTTGTCATGTGCTAGTGGTCACCTATGTGATGGTACTTTGGTGATATTGGATAGAGAAAAGTATAGTATATATCATGTTGAAGAACCTATCCAACCTAGGAATGAATCTATGAACATGGCTATAGAATATTTTGGTAATTTAATCTTATCATTCCCTTTAATATCTTAGGATATGGAATAAAATTTGAAGGAAATTAAAGATGGAGTAGAGGAAATGTGTTTTTCTAAAAACCAAATTATTTCCTTTCCTTGAAAAGATAATAACTTGACAACTTGTACCTTTTCCCAAACTTTGAAACATATTGATGAATCCTTTGATAGTTTTGGAAAGGAGGATCTTGTAGAAGTATCCTTAGAGAAAGATAAACTTGGTGAATTTATGAATTTGGATGAGAATTCAGAGGATGAAAATTGAACAAAAAAGTTGTTTCCTCATCCAGAAGAAGTTGAGGACTCAATGGATGATACCACTTATCAGAATGTGAAGCTTTTAGATCCATCATTTGATGATGTTGGAGGGGAAATTTTTGTAGAAGTATCGATGGAATCTCCCTCATTACATGATGGTGATTATGCCATGTGTGTTAGAAACTTGAATGATTTTTTTTATATTAAAAGACATGAGTGCAATGTGAGATATTTTGAAGGATATTCAAAATACCAACTTTGAGAGTAAAATTGACATTTCTAAGCTTGAATGTTGTGATGAGCCTCACTTAGGAATTTTCTCTGAATACGTTGATGATTTAAATCTTAAAACGATTGAAGTCCACCTTACATTGAATGGCCTCCACTATTAAAAATATGGGCCCTCTCCCCCCCTCCCCCTCCCTCCCCCAAACTACCTCTCTAGCTACCTAACAATTACATGATTTACTTGGTAATTTGTATTTTTCAGGAATCCAAGGAAACTTGAATGATTATGAAGATTTGATAAATAAAATGCCAATATTCCATGGATGTAGTGATTCACCTACTTCCGACATTTCATTTTTTAGTGATGCTAAATTGAAGTTCATCATTAATGATGAAGATGTTAATATGGAGACATTTTTGTTGTCCTTGTATTTTCATGAGGATGAGATAATGGATTGATATAGAATTTTTTTTTAGAGAAATATCTCATAACGTTCATATTTTTTCAAAATATTACATGAGAATTTCCATCTTATTTATGACCAGGTTGAATATGATAAAGTTGATATGGATGTTAAGTATCCCTCACCTTGTATTCTTGAGAGCTTCCCTATAACTTGTGATTGTTTTGTATTCTTCCTTATATTTTCCTTGTTTCTCTAGATTAAAATTGAAATATGAGTTTGCTCAACCTTTTCCCAATAGTTTCTTCATCTTTCTTAACTTCCTTTGACCAATGATTTTTCTGCCTTATATGTAAGCAAGGGAGGTATGGAAAGTTAGTTTTTTTGTTTATTTTTCCTAGTTGGAGCCACCTCGTAAACCTCTCTTCCTTATTGATTTGACAATTCAAGTCAATGGGTTGACCCACATTTATGATTGTATTAACCCCATTGACCTTTCGATGGATGAATTCTTTATAGGTGAGATTAAATTTTATTATAGTTTGGGCTTTGTTTTTTAGTATATTTCACCTTTCATGTAGAGACTCATATTATACCTGACACCCACCTTATGCATGAATTTTCCCTATTTTGGTATAATAACCAAGCACAAGGGAAACATTTCGTCTATTGATGAGCTTCTCACATCGTTTCATTGGATCTTTGATTTCACCTCTTAACTGCATCCCTTAGTTAGCCAGTAGGATAGAAAAGAATAATCTTTTTCAGCAATTGTTAGAATGCTTTTTTTCTTCATTTGTGTGTTTACTTTCCTGCATTGATGGATTTTCCTGATGCATCTACTTTTCCTTAGAGTAATCTCTTGCATATGCTTTTGTCCTTTACTTTCATGTTTTAGATTTAGTGAAAAAAATGTATTTCTCCAAAGTAGTTTTTTAATCAATAAATTGGGTGGTAAATTCTCCCATGATTTTAATGATTTTTCCTACTTTCCATTATGATCAGGTTGTAGGTCTACATATATTAAGGATTTATCATACAGTCTTCCATAGGATGCATGCCTGCAAGTAGGAGGTAGATGTTACCCCCTCCATGGGTGACACTTTTGGATACCCTAGTAAGGGTGTTATGTTGTTGATTGCATGGGTTGTCATGATCATCTTTGCTAGAGAGACTTGTTCATTGATATCCATCATATTCTTGATTATTCTAGATTATTTGTGGTGTAGCTCACTTTTAGCCTCACTCCTCATATGATAGATGCATTGTGGTATGATCAACTTTCTTAATTTGTTATTCCAAGTGTTGATACATGTTTGAACTTGAATATATAGCCTTTTATCTCCTCCTGAAGTGGTAAACACCTAATTATTGACTTTTTAGCACTTCATAGCTCTATTGTTTTATTACTTGGGTTGTATTACTAATCCAGATTATTTTCAAAACAAAATGAGAGTTGAGATATAACAATGAAATATATGGTGATGTATCAGATATCAAAGAATATATCATAAATATATAAGAAATAACGCAGAGATACAATAATAAACAATTTCTATTAATGAGAGAAATGTACAGAACTGTAAAAATACAAAGTGAATGAACTCACTAAAATGGTGGTAGCTTATGTTTGAGAATAGATGTGATGGCTATGCTCATTCACAAGAAGATGATTACAATGAGTCTATAATGGAATTTTTAACATAAATAAAATCCAAAACCCTAACCCTTGAAGATGAAAAGCCAACATGTTTTTGGACCTCATTTCAGGTAGTTTAGTGTATCAACTTCCTGAGGGCATAACTTTGGCATACGATCTTCGTTTGGGGCGCATGATAGCTCTTTAGAAAGGTATCATCATTGACATTCATTTTGGGGGATCAATCAGAGCCATATGATACCATTGAGGTACTCTATCTTGAAAAATATTTGTTTAGGGATCTATCCTGAAAAAGCTTCATTTAGGCCCTCAAAATGGCCCTGAAAGTTTAGGAACCAAAAAAATGCTAAAAATAGTAAATTGCTAGAACACTATTTTGAACCAGTTGGAATAGGTGGGTGGCCACCGGTATCCACCTAGATCAAATACCTTGGGGAACATATTTTATCTTAGAAGTGTGTTGTCTCTTAGATAACCTATATCAATGGGTCTCTAGGCTAGGTAGAATTATCCACATTCTAATCATGCTAACCACTTTACACCTCCCTAGTAAATTCATTCCATTCACATAATAATTGTATCTTAGTCATGAAATAAGAAAATACACTAAGGATAAAAGGTGAAGAGAAAATTTAAAAGCCAATCATTAAGCCTTATCAATGCCCCTATCCTTCATTTGTCTATGAATATCTAAATAAAATGGAAAATTTCAATAATTTGAAAATCTAAAGAAAAAAAATAAAGAGGGTAGCTCCACGGATGTGTATTGCATTGTCAAGAAAGGTGAATAAATACAATGAGAATAACTATATGTCTTCCTTAAAGGATGCCTCTTATTATCACCTACAATTTTAGATATTTAGATTATGATTACATAATGAAATCCCAAGGATCATGTGTTTAACATTCCCCCTTTAATATGAAGAGGAGTTTGTGAGTCTGTATCATTACAAAATTTTTAAATTTTTCTCTTCTAAGCACCTTGGTGAAGATGTATGCAATTTGCTCATTTTTTAAACAATGTTTCAAGTGAATAGTCTTGGCCTCTACATGATATTAAATCAAGTGATACTTTGTATTGATTTTCTTAGTTCGATCATAGGATATGGTATTCTTGGCCAACTTAATTCCATAAGTAGTTTTTAGTATAATCGGAGTATAATTTATAAGTTTCTCCTCCAATTCTTCAAGTATTTTCCTAAGCCAGACAATCTCTTTCATTGCTTCTACAAGTACCACATATTCTTCCTCTATTGTGGAATATGCTCACTATTTGCACGATCCCCAAGAGATAGCTACTAATCTAAGAATAATGGTATAGCCTAAAGTTGATACTCCATTTTCCTTTTCCTGAACAAAGATTGAATCAGAATATCCAATCATGTTAAAGTCATCCACCTTAGAGTACCTGAGTCTGAAATATTGAGTTCCTTTCAAGTATTTTCAAACTATTTTTGTAGAAAAACAATGTCCTTCACAAGGATTTTGCATGAACATGGAAATAATCCCAAGAATAAATCAAATGTAGGGTCTGATGATAATGAGATGGAAAGACTTCCCACAAGTTGTCTATACTTTGTTGCATCCTTAAATTCATTCCCTTCTTTTGATGTGAGTTTCAAATTTTGTTCCATTGGAATAGAAACAAGATTGCACTCATCCATGCAAAACTTGTTCAACAATTCAACAATGTAATTCTTCTTGGAGATGAATGTGAACCTTGGATTTTGAATCACCTCGATGCCCAAATTGTAGTGAAGATGTCCAAAATATGTCATCTCAAATCTTTTCTTCAACTCTTTCTTCATGGATGCAATGTAGCTTTCATTGTTCCATGTTATCAACAAATCATCTACATACACTACAATATATACAACTTTTTTTCCAACTTTCTTGACAAACAAAGTTGCATCGTCAAGATTGAAATGTTTGAAATTGATTCTCAAATAACTTTTCATACCATTCTCATGGTGCTTCTTTAGGGCCATATAAGGATTTGATGAGCTTCCATACCTTATGCTCTTGTCCCTTGACAACAAATCCTTCTAGATGAGTATATTAAATATTCTCTTTCAAGTCTCCATTTAAGAAAGAAATCTTCACATCAATTTGATGAATTTTCCATCCATTTTGTGCTACCATGGAAAATAGAGTATGGATGGTATCCCATATTGTTGTGGGGGAAAACATATCATCACAATTAACACCTTATTTTATGAAAATCCTATTGAGATGATCCTTTCTATGTGCTTTTTAGTGAGCCATATGATTTGTACTTGTTATTGAATACCCACTTTCATCTAATTGGTTTCATCATGAATGGAGGAGAAACCAACTTCCATGTCTGATTCCTTATGAGAGCATCATATTCCTTCTACATGTCTCCTATCCATTCACCATAAGAAGTGGATTATTAGAAGGAAGTCAGTTCAAGGATAGTATATAAATTAAAATCAAAATCATATGAAACATCCATGTCATGTACATCACTTGAGATTGAATTATCTTCATTACCTCCATCTTGTCATAAAGAAATTTTAGTTCCTGTCTTTTCGACCTCATCGGGATGAACACTTTTAAGTGTTTTTGTGAACAATTTTCGTGGACCTTTCTACGATTGTGCAGGTTTCTCAACTAATTGAGATGGTTTTTATCTCTCATAAAGAATCAACTTTTCAATCTTCTTGATCACACCATATAAATGAACTTTACGTTCATATGCAATGGAAAGAGATTCTTCATGTGGGGAAGATGGTTCCCCAAAAGGATATTCAAGAGATTAACCCAATATATTGATCCCCCTTAAAGATGTGGAATCTCATCATCAAATTCATGAGAAATATTTACATGAGGGAATCTATCTACATGATAAAGATTTATGTCAGGAATGTTGTCTTTCTTAGAGGATTCAAGAAAGATTATATCTCTCAAAAGGATGGATTTTTTTTTGTCTCATCATAAAGATGATACCCATTGGTAGTATTTGAGTACCTGAAGAATATGTTGATGGGTGCTCAAATTGACATCTTTTTATCACTCGTCCAACACTTTTTCATCATACTTTTCCCATTTTCGATTCCATATTCATAACAATTTCCATCCACAGTGATGAATTTTTGTTAAGGTACAATTACTCAACCAACATGAAATTTTGAATACTTATTTGTATGCATTTTTTGGGAGATTATTAATTTTCATTAAATAATGTCTTACAAGAACAAGTTGTGCAGGAACCTTCCCATTATGAGAGATACAATTCATATTCAAGTGCATCTATTGCAACACTAGTTATCGCTACAACTCCCAGTGATGCAACTATGGTTGTTGTTGCAACTCCCAATGTTGCAACTCACAATTGTGTAACTCGTGATGATGCAACTCTCACTAGAAAATTATTGTAACTTAGAAAAATCACACATTCAACCATAAAATGGTCACAAAGGAATGGTTAGTTATCCAACAACTTCTTAGTAATACGACAAAGTAAATTGTGTGTCAGTATCGAAAGGAAAACCCAACTGCCACCTGTCATGGTTGATTTTAGTTAGTACACACCCAATGTTTCCTTATTTTAGAAAATAAAATGTAACTATGAGATAAATCAATCCTTATGGTTTTCCATTGATATTATTATATGATCCAACTGGATATTGGTGGCTAGCCACCTCTTCCAATTGGCTCAAAACAGTTTTCTGACAATTTTGGCAATTTACTATTTTTAGCAGTTTTAACTTTCGAGGCCATTTTGAGGGCCTAAATGATGGTTTTTTGGGATCGATCTTCTCAATAATAGACGAAGGAACGATTGATCCCCCCAAATGAATATCCTTGAATATACCTTTCCAATGGGCTATCATACGCCTAAACGGATATCGTATGCAAAAGTTACGACCCCAGGAAGTTGATGTACTAATTTACCCAAACAGGGCCCACGTGACTTTTGGCACTTCATCTCCTAGGGTTAGGTTTTTGGATGTCTAGGGTTTTTGGCATTCCTTTTTATTATAAAAAGGCCTTCAGAGCATCATTTTAATCATCTTCTTACGAATGAGCGCAACCGTCCCATCTCTTCTCAGAGATAAGCCACCACCATTCCAGCAACCTTGTTTCCACTGCATTTTACAGTTTCAACTTATTTCCTTATTGAATAGAAAAATAGTTTTACTGTATCTTTGTTATTTTGTATTAAGAACCTGTTAATAATATGCAGTCATTTCGTTCTACTCATAAAATCTGAATCAGTGGTATCAGAGCGGTTTTCTCCTTGTCGTCTTAATGCATGTCCCCAACGAGGTCAAAGTACAAAGAGTTTGGTCTTGAGCTTATTTCTCTTGAGGAAAAAATCTCTCGCACACCCACATGACCTCTCATGGCAGGAGGAAAGAAATATGACAGGACAAGATATCCTTTCAAACGGTTGATTAAGGAATCCCTCATGCAAAAAAGGAACGAGATGATGTATAGTTTCGTGCAAATCCTTTGATGACTCCCAATAGGCGATGCATCTTCTTCGAGCAGGGGTGCCACCCCCTTCAAGGTACAAATAAACTTTGATATTCCTATATTTAAAGGTTATATAGACACATATGTTGTATACAAGTGGTTGAATCTACTAGAAGGGTATTTTTCTGTGCATAACTTTTCGAATAGAGAAAAGATTACTTTTGCGCTCCTCAAAGTTGTTCCCCATGTCAAATATTGGTGGGAAAATTTCTATGAAAAAAAGGAAACAGAGGAACCCTCATTATTTATAGTCACAACCACCTAGGATTCCTTCAAGGGTGATATTAAGGAACAATACTACCCTGTCGAAAGTTATGATCACTTGTATACCAAATGGACCACACTGTGTCAAGAAAGAGACCAAGCAGTGCAAAATTTCATGAATATATTTCATACCTTGTGCACCAAGTTGGGTATCAAAGATTCAGAGTGACATATGGCTCTCAATTATCGTGGAACTCTGCATAGATACATCCATACCAAAATGGAATTTTTGGACATCTCATGCTTAGGCACACAACAAAATCTAAGAAAGGGTGGCCCGAACCAATAGAACAAAGGATAGAGAAAATATGGGCAGTATAAGGAAAACCATTCCAAGCTGTAAGCAAAGAAGGACACCGAAAAGACAAAGAAAGATACCAGAAAGTGATGTGACTTCCATAAGAGCCCTTAGCATAACACTACTGACTACCACTCAAAGCATTCACTAGTGGCCGGATTGAAATCCTCTGACTTGGATGCGGGTTCAGACACTAAGCCAAAACTAGAAAGGGGAAGACAGATCATTGATGCGGAACCCAATGCCATCGTTGCTACCACCAAGCCCCAACCTAGTGAACAAGATGATCCAGAAGAAGGAGAATGCCTCTTCCATTTACATATGTGGATAAAAGTCACCCCTCTGCACTTCATCGTGGATAGAGATAGCCAAAAGAACCTCATCTCAACAGAGGTCGTCAAGTGGTTGGCCCTGCCGACAACACCACACTCACATCCCTACACCATTGGATGGCTCTACCAAGGAAGCAATCTTCACATCAACCAACACTGTCGATTGTCGTATGACATCAAGCCCTTCAAAGATGAGGTATTTTGTTATGTTGCTCCTCTCGAAGTTTGTGATGTTCTTTTGGGCCAACCTTATTTATGGAAATGTCATGTAGTATATGATTCTAGGTCTCGTAGTGTTATTATTAGTTTGAATAGGAAATTTTATAGGATACTCGAGGTAGTCCCACCTAGTGTTATTTCCTTGATCTCTGCTAAGCAATGCAGGAAGGTCATCTCTCATACGGGGAAGTTTGTCTTCATCATGATTCACCCTCAGAATAAGAGAAATATCACAGCCACATCGAGGGTCTCTGGGACCGACCTCTCCACACATCAGAAGAAAGTAGATAAGGTCATGGAAGAATACTCAAATATCTTCTCCTCACCTATCGAAGTACCTCTGCACTACTAGGTCAAGCACCCCATCGATTTGGCCCCCAGTGCACTGCTGCCCAATGGGTCAGTTTATCATCGGTCTCTGTTAGATAATGAGGAGATCAAGTGATAGATCCAAGAATTGCTCCACAAGGGGCACATTTGTCCTAGCTCATCACCTTGCAGGAGCCCAATCATGTTGGTATAGAAGAAATATGGAACCTGGTGACTCTACATTGATTACTAGGCTCTAAATAAAATCACACTTAGAAACCGGTACCCGATTCCATGAATCGACGACCTCCTTGATCAACTCACAGGGGAGAAATACTTTAGTAAGATTGATCTAAAGTCTAGCTACCACTAGGTCCCGATAGAACAGACATATGTATGGAAAACTACCTTCAAGTCAAAGGAAGGCCTTTTTGAATGGTTGGTTATGCCCTTTCGTTTGACAAATGCTCCAACCACTTTCATGAGGATGATGGAGGATATCATGTGACCATTCACCAATACTTTGGTAGTGGTGTATCTGGATGACATTCTCATTTAGAGAAAGACTTGGGCCGAGCACTTGCAGCATATTCAACAAGTTCTCCACACCCTGCAGTAGCACAAGATATATGCCAACTTGGAAAAATGTTCCTTCGGCATGGACAGGGTCCATTACCTGGGATACATAATTGATTAGCATGGTGTACATGTGGATACAACCAAGATCCAAGTCATCCATGACTGGCCATCCCCAACCACACTCACTGAGCTTAAGAGATTCTTGGGCCTTGCCAATTTCTACCGTAGGTTCATGTTGGGATTCTCCCATATTGCATGGGCCCTTATCCAAATAACCAGGGGTGGTGGTAAGGAAACACTTGCGGGGTGTTGGTCCCAAGAACAAGTGTTTGGCAATTTGAAGCAGCGCTTGTGCTTAGCCCTAGTACTTTCACTACCAAACCTCCAACAACCCTTTGATATCGAGACATATGCTTAAGACTATGTTGTGGGTGCCATTCTCACTCAGCGCGGCCACCTCGTGGCCTATCATAGTGAGACATTATCATATGTTTTCTATAAGTACCCTACTTATGAAAAATAAATGTACTCCATTGTGCAAGCCTACTTATAGTGGAGACATTACATTATTGGGAAGGAGACAATCATCCACACAGATCATAAGCCACTGTAGTTCATACAGACACAAGGAAAATTGTAGAATGATCACCATCAAAAGTTGTCCAGATACTTGCAGCAATTCCACCTAAACATCAAGTATAAAACATGAATCACCAATCACATCATTGATTGCCTCAATAGACCGCCAGTCACAACACTCACCATGGTGCTAGACTCCTGCAACCATGAGACCTATGGATGGCCCCAACTCCATGAGACAGACACGGATTTTTCCACCACCTACCAAATGTTGGGTTCAAACACAGTTGTCAATAATCCGCATCTTCAGGATGGGTTGTTCTGTATTCTAGGCCATATCTATGTTCCATCAAGTGAGAGAGCGAATATGATTTGGGAAGCCCATTATAGTTGGGTGGCAGGACACTTCCAAATCTAAAAGACAATGGCGATGCTACAGAAAAATTTCTATTGGCCAAAACTTTGATAGGAGGTCAACAAGTATTTTAGGTCCTACATTGCCTGCATTATTGCCAAGCCGACCACTAAGAAACAGGTCTTGTACACCCCTCTTCCTTCTCCTGATAGGCCATGGTAATCCATCTCAATGGACTACATTTCAGCACTCTCATCCACCAAGCAGTGAAATGACTGCATTTTTGTTCTTCTTGATCTCTTTTCTAAGATGGTGATTCTAGTTTCCTACAAGAAGAACATCACAGCAGAGGCCACTACCAAGCTCTTCTTTGAATGAGTCTGGGTACATTTTGGAATCCCACAAACCATTGTCTCATATTGGGACAGTCGATTTCTCAACACATTCTAGTTGAGCCTCTTTTCACTGTTGGACACCAATCTCACCAAACCCATGGCCTTTCACCCCCAGAAAGATGGCCAAACCAAGGTCGTCAATCAAATGATTGTGCAGATCCTTCGCTTGTATAATTAAAACCACCCTCACACATGGGATGAGAGCCTTCCCTATGTCCAACATAGATACAACCAAGCCCTGCATAACTCAACTGGCTGTAAATTCTAACCTTGTACAATACCTATTGCAAACTGATATTCAGAAAATAACAGAAAATATACAATGGAAAATAAAAACATTACACTGAGATTTTTCACCTGGAAACCCAAACCGGGAAAACCAACATATATTATATTCATACATTGTGTTACACTGTTTACAATACAATATACATATAGGAGACAATGACATCCAAAACCCTAACCCAATGACCTGGATTAGTCCAAAACCCTAATTCATTAACCAAAAATAGAAAACCATCGACAAAAAACCATGTGCCGAAAAAACCACCTAAATATCATGTGGTCCTGGAAATATGTCGTCCCGAAAAAAAAAAAATTGGGGCACTGCCCCCGAGCCCTCGAGGGGGGGCCTAGAAGCCCCCCCTCTAACCCCCCTGTGTGCCCGACGCAGATGCTTAGACACTACTACTCGTGCAAAGAATATAACACATACCCAACATTCTCCCACTTGTTGTTTTCTTTGCACACAGGGGGTTACAGGGTTACATAGTCAACAATCCAGGGCAGAAATGCCCATGGATCCTCTACAACAAGAGAACTTCTCAGTGCTCATAGATTTTGTTAATGAATCTGCAACATTCTTTAAAGTTTCCACCTTAATCAATGATACTTTCTTTTCTTCAATCATGTCTCTTACAAAGTGATATTGAACATCAATGTGCTTTGTCTTTGAATGATAAGCAGGGTTCTTTGCCAAGAAAATTGCACTCTGACTGTCACACTCTATCCTTACAGCTTCTTGTACCAACCTAATACCTGAACAAAATCTCTGTAACCATACATATTCCTTACTTGCATGAGTGGTTGTCGTGTATTCAGATTTTTTAGCTGAAAGTGCCACAACAGCCTGTCTTTTGCTCATCCAACTTACTGCTCCTCCAAATAGGTTAAACACATACCTGCTTGTGGATATCTTATGATCCAAATATCCAACCCAGTATGCATCCACAAAGCCATGTATATAGACCACTCTGTCCAATCAAGGTCTTCCTTCATAGCACAATCCATAGCTAGTAGTGCCACGCAAATACCTGAAAACCCTTTGATCTGGATTATTTTCGGCACGAAATGAGAGCGGAGATATAATAAAGAAATGCACAGAGATATTGTTGATATTCAATAATATAACAGAAATGTATCATAGATGCAGCCATAAACACATATATACAATAATACACGATTTCTATTAATCAAAGAAATGTACAGAGACTGTAAAAATACAGAGTGAAAGACTCGCTAGAATGGTGGTAGCTTATCTCTGAGAAGAGATGTGATGGCTACTTGAATTTGCAAGAAGATGATTACAATGAGGCTTGGAAGGCATTTTTACAATATATGGGAATGCCAAAAGTCCTAGACAACCAAAAACCTAACCCTAGGAGATGAAGCGCCAAAAGTCATGTGGGCCCCGTTTGGGTAAGTGAGTACATCAACTTCCCGGGGTCGTAACTTTTGCATACGATCTCTATTTTATGCGTGTGATAGCTCGTTGGAAAGGTATCATCGAGGAGATTCATTTTGGGGGCTCAATTATTCCTTCCAATATCATTGAGAACCTCGATCTCGAAAAACCTTCGTTTGGACCCTCAAAATGGCCCCGGAAGTTAAAACCTACTAAAAGTAGTAAATTACCAAAATTGCCAGAAACATGTTTTGGGCCAGTTGGAGAAGATGGGTGGCCACCGATATCCACCTAGATCAATCCTCCCTCCTTAGGAAGCAATGGTCTCCATTTCATTGAGTTCCTGGGGGAGAGGGGAAAGCGATTGTTGAATCTGAATCTTGGTGATCTTCTTGCCTTGCTGGAGAAGTGGCATTGCTTAGCTTGTTGAAGGCTATCACGAACCTTTGGTTGGAAGGTTTGGACCTTTTTAACTAGTCTGGCTATTTTAGATGACTGTGTGCAGAAGGAATCTTCATGCTTTGCTACAACCTTTTCTACCTTCTTCTGTTGGATAGAAGGTGCTTGGGCCGAAGCTGTGGTGGTTGCAGTATCCTTCTGTTCACCCTTTGAATAGATTGTGGAGAAGATGAATTTTGTAATATGAGATACTACCTTGCAGCACTGTTTAGGTGGGGCAGTAGTTGGAACTACCTATGGTATCCTATAGAGATGACCCCCAATAGTAATAATGACACTACGGGGTCGAGACTCATAGATATCATGGTGTTGCCACATATATGGCTGGCCCAAGAGAACATCAAAGACATCTAGTGGGGCAACATCACATAATACCTCATCCTTGAAGGGTTGGATGCTGTATGACAATTGACACTGCTGGCTAACACGAAGATCTCGTCCTTGGCGAAGCCACCCGATGTTGTATGGTTTCGGGTGTGGTGTTGTCGACAATCCCAACTGTTTGATGACCTCTGCTGAGATGAGGTTCTTATGGCTTCCACTATCAGCAATAAAATGCAGCGGGGTCCCCTTCACCCACATCTGTGAATGAAAAAGGTGCTCCCCCTCTTCTGGATCTGTTGGTTCTTTTGGTTTAATTGTTGCGGTTGTGACAATAGCAGTGGGGTTTGTGTCGATGATCTATCTTTTACCAGTATTTTCAGAATCAAATTCTAAATCCGGGATTGGCTCCTTGTCTTTGATCTCGGCCACCAATGATTTTTTTGAGCGACATTCATCGATGTTGTGCCAGGGGCTTTTGTGGAAATCGCACCATTTTCCGGTTTCCTTCTTTGTCTTCCCATGACCCTTCTTTTCCTGTGTCTTGGACTGGTTTTCGGGACACTGTTTGTTAGGGATATTTTTGTCATGCTTTGGTTGTTGTAGATTTGCAGACCTGAACTCCTGTTTGTTCTGGTGCTTAAATTTCTGCTCAATTTTCATAGCATATTGATAGGCAACATCGAGTGATGAGATGTACAGAAAATCCATTTCAGTTTGGATGTATCTTTGTAGAGCCCCACGGTATTTCAGAACCAAATGTTGTTCAGAGTCTTTGATACCCAGCTTGGTGTGCAAGGTATGGAAGCTATTGGTGAACTCCAAAACTAATTGTCCCTTCTCTTGCCGCAGTGTGGTCCATATCATGTACTGGTCCTCATAGTTGCCAACAGGGTAATACTGTTCATTTACTTCATCCACAAAAAAATCCCAAGTGGGCTCGGCCCCATATATTCTAGACTCCTTTGTGGAACTCTTCTCCCAGTAAGTTTCCTGCCAATGTTTGACATGGGGGAGATCCTTAAGGAGTGCGAATGTGATCTTTTCCTTGTCTGAAAAATTATGAACAGTGAAATAACCTTCTAGCATATTTAACCATTTATCTAGGGCATTTTCATCTATTTCACCTTCAAATACGAGAATATCAAAATTAACCTGTACCTTGAAAGGTGAGGTGCCTCCAAAGTGGTCGCTTGATGAAGATGCGCATGATTCTATCAGGAGGTGTTGAAGGATGTGGGAAAAATTCTCCATCATTTCGTCCCTCTGTCGCGTGAGAGCTTTCTCAAGCAACAGACTAATAGGATTGTCTGCTCCGTCGTTTTTCTTTTCATCCGCCATTGAGGGTTTCTTGGGTGTGTGAGAGTGATTTTCTTCAAGAGAGCCAAGCTTGAGACCCAAATTTCTATACTCAGACCTCATCGGGGACATGCACTAAAAAAAACGATCAAGAGCAGCTTGCTCTGAAACCACTGATCCAGATTATTTTCGGCACGAAATGAGAGAGGAGATATAATAAAAAAATGCACAGAGATATTTCAAATATTCAATAATATAACATAAATATATCAGAGATGCAACCATAAACACATATATACAATAATACATGATTTCTATTAATCAAAGAAATGTACAGAGACTGTAAAAATACAGAGTGAAAGACTCGCTAGAATGGTGGCAGCTTATCTCTGAGAAGAGATGTGACGACTACTCACATTCACAAGAAGATGATTACAATGAGGCTTGGAAGGAATTTTTACAATATATGGGAATGCCAAAATTCCTAGACATCGAAAAACCTAACCCTAGGAGATGAAGCGCCAAAAGTCATGTGGGCCCCGTTTGGGTAAGTGAGTACATCAACTTCCCAGGGTCGTAACTTTTGCATACGATCTTTGTTTTAGGCGTGTGATAGCTTGTTGGAAAGGTATCTTCATGGAGATTCATTTTGGGGGCTCAATTATTCCTTCAACTATCATTGAGAACCTCGATCTCGAAAAACCTTCATTTTGACCCTCAAAATGGCCCCGGAAGTTAAAACCTGCTAAAAATAGTAAATTACCAAAATTGCCAGAAACATGTTTTGGGCCAGTTAGAGAAGGTGGGTGGCCACTGATATCCACCTGGATCACCCTTTTGACTGTTTTCCAATGCTCCTTCCCTGGTTTTGACATATATCTGCTCAAAACTCCCACTGCATGTGCAATGTCTGGTCTAGTACAGACCATTGCATACATCAAAATGCCAACTGCACTCGCATATGGAACATGAGACATGTCCTCCTCTTCTTCATGTGTCTTGGGACACTGATCCATAGATAACTTTACACCAATAGGAATAGGAACCTTAACCATTTTACATTCCTACATATTAAACCTCTGCAATATTGTCTCGACATATTTTCTCTAATTTAACCAGAGTTTCCTCCTTTTTCGATCTATTTTAATTTCCATGCCCAAAATGAAATTTTAAGCACCAGGATCCTTCATGTAGAATTTAGAGGACAACTGAGTTTTCACATCTTAGATAATCTCCTTGTTGTTTCCTATGAACAACATGTTATCCACATACAAGACCAAATAAACCAAATGATCACCAATTAATTTAGAATACAGACAATGATCCTCTTTGCTTCTTGTGAAGCCAAGTCCCAGCATATAAGTATCAATTTTTTTATACCACATCCTTGGTGATTGTTTTAAACCATACAGGGACTTTTTCAGCTTCCATACCAGCTCCTTCTTTCCTTTCATAGCATAACCTTCTGGTTGCTTCATAAATATTTCTTCTTCCAAATCCCCATGCAGGAATGTTGTCTTCATATCCATCTATTCTATTTCAAAATCAAATGCAGTAACAATAGATAACAGAAGTCTTATAGAGGTTAACTTAGCAATAGGAGAAAAAATCTCACCAAAATCAATTCCCTCAACCTGGGAATAACCCTTTGCTACTAATCGAGCTTTGTATTTCTCCACTTTTCATTCTGCATTCAACTTCTTTTTAAATACCCATTTGTTGCCAATGGGATTTCTTCTAGTTGGAAACTCCACTAGATCCCAAGCCTAATTCTTATCCAAAGATGTCATTTCTTCTTCCATGGCCCTTTTCCAGAGATTTCCATCCTCTGAATCCACTGCCTCCCTGATAGTTCTAGGATCATCATCAGTAATAGACAAAGAAAAATTTGAACGAAAATCAGATGGACTATACCTTTCTGGTAGACTTCTTTCTCGATCTGATCTCCTCAATATTGGAGTATGAGGATCTTCTTCTTTTGATTCATGTTCTTCTGTAGAGTCTGCTTCATCATCCTTTAAATCAAACTCTATCTTCTCTGGTTCTTCCTTACTTGGTAGGAGTTCTTGTTTAACAACATCCTTCATTTCTCTAAATACCACATCTCGGCTATACACTACCTTATTAGTTTCTAGGTTCCAAAGCTTATAACCTTTGAGACCATCTTTATATCCAATAAAGATACATTTTTCATCCTTCTTATCCAGCTTACTCCTATTTTCCTTTGAAACATGAACATATGCATCGCAGCCAAATACCTTAAGATGTGTGAGAGAAGGTTCCTTACCAGTCCATACCTCTTGTGGAGTCTTGTCACCCAATGCTAATGAGGGTGATCTGTTGACCAGATAACATGCAGTACCCACTACCTCTGCCCAAAATTCTTTCCCTATCCTGTCACCACTGAGCATGCACTTTTCTTTTTCCATCAATGTCCTGTTCATCCTTTCTGCAACTCCATTCTACTAAGGTGTATATGAAATAGTCTTCTGCCTTGCTACACCACACTTCTTACAGAATTCTTCAAATTCATTCCCGCAAAACTCTCTGCCATTATCTGTCCTCAACACCTTAATTCATTTCTCTGTTTGATTCTCAACAAGAGCCTTAAACTCTTTAAATCTATCAAAGACTTCAGATTTCTTCATGAGGAAATATATCCAAGTTTTCCTCAGGAAGTCATCTATAAATGTGACATAGTACATAGATTTTCCCAATGATGGGACCGACACAGGTCCAAAAACATCACTGTGAACTAGCTGTAAAATTCCTTCTACCCTCGTTGCACCAGAGGGGAATCTTACCCGATTTTACTTCCCATATAGACAATGTTCACAGAAATCAAAATCCAGACAGCAATTAGACATACCTTCAACCATACCTTTACCGTGTAGTAGTCGAAGACCCTTCTCTCCAATATGCCCCAGTCTTTGATGCCACAACATAACCTTTTCTCCAGAGACTGTAGGAGTTATTTCTTCTTCAATTTCAATATCAGGAACAATGGAGCTATTACACCCATCATTAATAGTGCTTCCTAGCAGCTTATACAGAGTTCCAAACCGAACTCCCCTCATAAACACCATTTCTCCTCGAACCATCCTGCAAGTTCCCTTTTCAAAAATCATTTCTACCCTAACATCTTCCATTTTTCTTACAGAAATCAAATTTCTGACCATACCTAGGATGTGTAGAACACCAGGCAGTGTTCTAATCCTTCCATCTACGAGTCTCAACTTGACCCTTCCTTTTTCTATGATTTAGGTTGTCGAATCATTACCCAAGAAAACATTACCTCCATCATACTTTTCATATTCGTAGAACCACTCCCTATGGGGAGTCATATGAAAGGATGCACCTGAGTCAATCAACCATGCCTCATGATCTGCATGTGTGCTTGAAGAGGCCAAGTACACATCCCCTCCTTATTCTTTGGAGGTATTTTCTTCTGTAGAAGAAGATTCTTCAGATGCATTCTTTTTCTCAACTTTGGATCTACACTGATTCTTGTAGTGCCCTTATTTTCCACATGTCCAACATACCCTTCCAAACTTTCCAGGAGATTTAGATCTACCCTTAGAATTAGATCTCCCACTTGAGAAATTAGATTTATTTCTTTCCTGGGAACGTCCTCTTACAAATAATGTGTCTGTGCTATGTCCTTCCATATTCTTTCATCTCATCTCGTCTGACAACAAGGATGAGACCACTTCTTCAAACTTCAAAGAATTTGTATTACTACCTATGGCTACAACCAGACTATCCCACGAGTCTGGTAAAGAACACAACAAACTGATACATTTATCTTCATCTGAAATTTTAATATCAACAGATACTAACTGACTTACCACAATATTGAAGGCGTTCAAATTCTCTTCCACCGAGTCTCATCCTCAAGTTATACAGCTTCTTTCTCAGGAATAGTTTATTTACTAGGGACTTAAACTGATACAACTTCCCCAACTTTTCCCATAAATCTTTGGCTGTAGCTTCCTCTGACACATTCAATAATACTGAATTGGAGAGACACAGTCGAATTGTGCTCTTTGCCTTTCGATCTGTCTTTTTCCAGTCATCTGCAGAAGTTTCTGTAGGTGTCGTACCTGGATCTACTGTGATCCACTGATCTCTTTCCACCAAAAGATCTTCCATCTTGAGCTTCCACAACTCAAATATTTTCCCATTAAACTTCTCGATCTCCATCTTCGAATTTCTTTCCATTTCTTTTCACCTGAAAAACAATATTGCAGATCTCCCACCGTAACATAGCTTATCACAGTCCCGAGCCAAACCCTTGATGACAAAGGCATCCCCCTGAAGCCAATAAATCTTTGATACCAAATGTAAATTCTAACCTTGTACAATACATACTGCAAACTGATATTCAGAAAAGAACATAAAATATACAATGTCAAATACAAACATTACACAAAGATTTTTCACTTGGAAACCCAAACCGGGAAAACCAACATATATTATATTCATACATTGTGTTACATTGTTTACAATAAAATATACATATAGGAGCCAGCGGCATCCAAAAACCTAACCCAATGACCTGGATTAGTCCAAAACCCTAATTCCTTAACCAGAAATAGAAAACCATCGGCAAAAAACCATGTGCCGAAAAAAACAACCTAAATATCATGTGGTCCTGAAAATATGTCATCCCGGTAATATGTCGTCCTGGAAATATGTCATCCAGGAGATATGTCATCCCGAAGAAAAAAAATCGACGGCGCTGCCCCCGAACCCTTCTGCGGGGGGCTCCGCCCCACTGCACCCCCCCTCTAACCCCCCTGCGCACCCGGCGTATACTCTCAGACACTACTACTCGTGCAAAGAATATAAAACATACCCAACACTGGTCACATCCCCTTTCAGGTGGGCTTTGGATTCCAACCATTGGGTCCCATAGATGTTGCACTTCCCCTTGCGGTCACCTCAACCGACTCATCTCCTGCTCCAACTGAAGATGACAAAGCCACCTAGTTAATTGAGAGGCTCCAACACCTCTTCCAACAGGTTCAGGATATCTTACAGAAGTCCAATGACAAGTATAGGTAGCACCATGATCAACTCCAGGTGCCACATAAGTTTCAAGTGGGAGACAATGTTTGGTTGCACTTGTAGAAAGAACACCTTACAGGACCCCATCAGAAGCTTCTCCCACTCTGTTATGGGTCGTACACCATCACCAAGGCTATGGGGGATAATTATTTTGATCTCAACATTCCTCCTTTCCTTGGCCTGCACCCAGTGTTCAACGTGGATCTCCTTCACCCTTATTTCCCACCATTATTGGACACCTCAGACGTAGCAGAGAAAATGACACCAATAGATATCAACCCAGACTGCTTACAACAGGAATCCAATGATCAAATTGTGGAAACGAATATCAAGGGCACTTGACAGAAAAGGATCCATCTTTATCGAGTCGTCAAAGTAGGGAAGCTCCTGCACCAAAGCAAGTGGCTCACCTGGGGCCAAATTCCATAGAAATTTCCTCATCTGATGGGGGAACTAAATGAAATGGAGACCATTCATTCCTAAAGGGGTAGGATTGATCCAGGTGGATATTAGTGGCCTCCCACCTCTTCCAACTCCCTCAAAACAATTTTCTGGCAATTTTGGCAATTTACTATTTTTAGCAGTTTTAACTTCTGAGGCCATTTTGAGGGCCTAAATGAAGGTTTTTAGGGATCGAAATTCTCAATGATAGACAAAGACATGATTTAGACCCCAAAATAAATCTCCTCGATGATACATTTCCAAAGGGATATCATACACCTAAAATGTAGATCATATGCAAAAGTTACGACCCCTGGAAGTTGATGTACTAACTTACCCAAACGGGGCCCACATGACTTTTGGTGCTTCATCTCCTAGGGTTAGGTTTTTGGATTTACAGGATTTTTGGAATTCCTATTTATTGTAAAAAGGCCTTTAGAGCCTCACTATAATCATCTTCTTGTGAATGAGCACAACCATCACATCTCTTCTCAGATATAAGCCACCACCTTTCCAGCAAGCTTGTTTCCACTGCATTTTACAGTTTCATCTTATTTCCTTATTGAATAAAAAACTAGTTTTACTGTATCTCTATTATTTTGTGTTAAGAACCTGTTAATAATCTGTAGTCATTTCATTTTGCTCATAAAATATGGATCATTAGATCACTTTTGTAGTATTCATTTTGTATAAATATGCCCACTCTCACTGAGGCGAGGATGGAAAGGAAAATCAGTAGATAGTTACAAAACAAATTTTTATCGAGCCACATCTTTTTATTTAATCAAAATTCTATTTTGTTCCTATTCAATTGATGGCATGTTGACCATTTAAGAATATACTACATTTTTATACCAGTAACTCATTTAAGGAGGAAGGCCTCCCTCCTTAAGTTAGTATTTTTCGCATATTTTATAGTTTGTAGAAGTAGTTATAATTTCATTTCTATTTTATTATTTATTTCCAACAATTCCTTCATTAACATCTCATTGTTCTCCATTGTTGTAGATTCTGATTGTTAGCATTGTGAGGTAGTGATACTTGATTGATAAGAAAGTAGATATAGTTTATCTTCCTTATTTATTTCCATCAATACCTCTATAAAAATATCGTGTTGTATCTTTATTATTTCCTCATTGTTTTAACTATGTTGTTGCCACATTATGATCACATTTATGAACCTTGTTTGTTGAATGGTTGAAGTGTAGTTGTAACATATTTCATTCATCTTCATTTATTTCCATCAATTCCTCTATTTTACTTTGCTATATAATTTTACCTTGTTTTGATTCTGGTTGATGTAACTTGTGTTGGTGTAACTCGTCTTGTTGTAACTCTTTCTACAACTCTCCCTACTACAACTTTGCATCTATCTTTCAAATAAACAATTGTGTGGTTTGGAAATTGAGATAGTTTATTTTCTCTATTTATAAGGACAATTTGGTTTGATTATTATAAATTGAGTTACATGAGCCATAACATAGATATCACGATCATAAGTATCACTTTAATACTCTGACAAGTAACCTTACTTTCTTGTAAGAGTTATTTAGATTTCCTCAAGAGTGATTTACTTTCTTGCAAGAGTGCTTTACTTTTCCTCAAGTGTGATATGATTTCATGCAAGAGTGATTTATTTTTATTGTTAGGGACATAACCCCTCACATAGGTAGAATAATATATTCCGATGTAATAAAGGTCAATATTAATAAGGCCTAGAAATAAGGAAGAATGAGTTGAACGTAAGAAGACCTAATAAAATCTTCTACTTCTAGAAGGATCTTCCTCTAGATGATTCTTTTGATAGATATATTTAGTATAAATAGTATTCGAGGGTATGAGAAATTTTGTCTTGGATATTATTGTAGTAGAACTCTCCTTGACTGGGGGTTGTGCCCTCGAAGAGGCAAGTGAACATTGCTCTTAGTAACCAAAGTGCTCTCTCTGGTGTTATTCTGGTATCATTTTGGTATTATTGTGGTGTTTTTCTAGTTATATTGTTGTTCATCTGCCATTTATAGCATTTTATTTTTTTTCTGCATACTTTTTATATCAGGAATATTACAAGTGGTATAAGAGCACTTTCCTCAGCAGAAAATTGTGGGTTAATTTTTTTCAGGGTAGAGACGTATTCTGGCATCCTTAAGCTACAAAGTTATGTCATTATGTGCATAAAACCGTAGTCAGGGATTCGTACACGTAGGAAATATAAGTGGTACTTAAGGGAAAATCTATTGGCCACCCCTGTAACCCATGTTGGTACCCCTTCGAGTGGTATCACATCAGATAACACCTGTATATGGATAGGCCTAGATTTTCTGAAGCCTCCTTTAGATAAATCGATCAGCTGCCTAATTTTTATAGTGTCATTGAGAACAACACTCAGGAAAATACTCTCTAGTACCTGGGTAGTCGGGTAGTATGGCTAAGGGCACGGTCTAGCCTCCTTAGTTGGTTCCCTAAGATATTGGGTCGAGTAATATTGTTGGAACCTACACATATATCAGAGAGATATAACATAGGGAAAACCCTTTTCTGTAGAACCCTTGAATACCTAACCTTTGGGGGATAGAAACAAAAAACAAAAAAGACAAGATCTATTGCCACAGAACTATGTCTTCTGCATTCAAGTTGGAAAATAGCTACACATTAATTCCTGATTAAGCATTTGGACATTTCATCACTACAATATTCTTTAGGTCGGAGTATAACTCCACAGGTGTAAAGAAAAAAAAAAGACTGGTTTTTCTTGCACCATTATTTGAGACATATTCCATTGGATTTATCTCTTCTCCCTTATCACATTCATACCTATCATTTTTTAGCAAATTTTTTACCCCACCCACCCCTTTTCAGTTCCCTCATCATCATGGCCCATACTCGTAGCCAAGACTTGGAAGCTCGCTTCAATACCTTGAAATCTAATTTCACAGAGACCCAACAAGAAGTGAGACAACTCAGTGCCAATATTTCCACCATCAATAAAAACATTCATTCCTCCATCATCGCCTCAATCGAGCAACTCAAAGAAGACCTCAAAGAAAACATTAATACCTAGATTAAATCTTCCACTTTGATGATATGCATCAAGATGCATATCCCTACAGAACCCCCTTTATCTAAACCACCTTTGCATACCAAAGATGAAACTTCCTCTCATTCCCATAACTTTCAGTCCTACGCCTTCCACATGTGGATGTGACCAAATTTGATGGCTCAGATCCCACTGGTTGGGTAACTCAAATGGAACATTATTTTTCTTTGTATGACATTACAAATGACTTGGTCAAACTCTAGTATGGTGTTCTCCTTCTAGATCAAGAACATTGGAAATGGTGAGAATGGAGAAAAATTTCCCATCAAGGGTATCATGCTTGGACACACTTTGTGGTAGATATTTATGAACACTTTGACACTGACACCAACCATTTAGTCCATTTGACAAAGTTGAAACATTCTCGCATAGTGGAAGACTTTATAGCTGGTTTTGAGCGACTGAATTTTCGTAGATAGGGCATGTTTGATGGTTTTTTCTGAGAATGTTTTATTAGTGGCCTGAAGGATGATATTTGGGCCCATGTCTTCATGGATAGGCCTCAGAGTTGGGTGGAGTCTACTAAAAGAGATAAGGAAGAACAACAAGTTTTCTCTTCTCAAAAATGGAACCCCCCCTTAATTCCTCACACTAAACTAGTAAATCCCACTCCTCCATCTACTACACTAAAAATCCAAAAATTGACCAGGTCTGAAATGGATGAATGCCAACTCAAAGGCCTTTATTATAATTGTTATGAAAAATATTTTTCAAGACACATGTGTAAGGAAAAAAATATTTTTATGGCCATCTCAGAGGATGTTTCAAAAGAGGATGTTGAAGCTCCCCTTGTGTCTGGGTCACCTGAACCCTCTGACATAACCCCTCCCTCAGACCCTCCCAAAGTAGAACCAGTCATTTCCATAAATTCTCTCACTGGCTTCTCATCTCCCCAAACCCTCAAGCTAATTGGCTACATAAACCATAGGAAGGTCATCATTCTTGTTGATAGTGGAAGAACCCATAATTTTATTCATTGTCACATTTCCCAAGAAACTAGTTGTTATATTCGTGCAATTAATAATTTCCAAATCATGATTTCCAATGGCGAGTCCATGGAATGTGGAGGGCATTGTGAAAATGTGCATCTCCAAATTGGTGACTACCACTTGAAATCTCATATGTTTTCTAGCAACATGGGTGATTGTGACATTGTGTTGGATGAAGAATGGATAAGGACTTTGGGTCCCATTCTCATGGATTTTAAGGAATTAACCATGCAATTCGACCAGGAGGGACAAAAATATAAGTTCCAAGGCATCACCATCGGTTCCCCTAAGATCATTAGTTCAAATCTCATGGAAACGTTGCTCAGAAAAGGTCATTCTAGTGTAATTTCCCAACTCCATTCCATACAAGCAATGGAGACACCTTATGTGACACATGACCTCCAATCCATCATCCCTAAACATCAAGTGGTGTTTTCCACTACCCAAGGGCTCCCTCCTTCCCATGGTGTTGATGATCATTCCATGCTCCTTTTCCCAGGAATATTTCCGCCCAATATCCATCCCTATCGTCACCCCTTGTCCTAAAAAAATGAAATTGATAAAATGGTTCAAGAACTGCTTAACTTAGGTGTTATCCACCCCAGTACGAGACCCTACTCTTCTCCTTTTTTCATGGTCCTTAAGAAATAAGGTTCTTGGAAAATGTGTCCTGACTTCTACACCCTCAAAAAACTCACCATCAAAGAAAAATTTCTCATTCCTGTCATTGTTGACCTCTTGGATGAATTAAGTGGCGCCCAGTTCTTTACTAAACTTTATGTTCGTTATGGCTAGCCCCATATCTGTATGAAAGAGGAAGATATTTCTAAGACTACCTTTATAACTCATGAGGGCCACTATGAGTTTTTCAACATGCCCTTTGGATTGTGTAATTCTCCCTCCACTTTCCAAAGCCTCATGAATCATGTCTTTTGTCCTTTTCTCCATAATTTTTTCTTATTTTTCATTGATGATATCCTCATCTGTAGAAAAACCTTGATATACCATCTTTCTCATGTGGATCGAGTTCTACATCTACTCTCTCAACACCAACATTTCCTGAAACAATCTAAATGCACTTTTGGTGCCTCAGAAGTTGAGTACTTGGGTCATTTTTTTGGAAAGGATGGCATCATGGTGGGTCCTAAAATGATTGAATCTATACAGGACTAGCCTCACTCAAAGACTCTCAAAATATTGCAGATATTATTGGGCTTAAAAATTTATTATCACAAGTTTGTTAAGAATTATGGAAAGATTGTGGAACCTCTCACTGCACTCCTTAAAAATAATTCTTTCACTTGGACTCCAGCAGTTGCTCAGGATTTTCAAACCTTAAATATGGCCATGTGCACCACTCCAGTCCTGGCCATTCCTAATTTCAAAAAGACCTTTATCTTGGAATGTGATGCTTCAGGGAAAGGAATTGGTGTTGTCCTTATGTAAGAGGGTCGTCCTTTGGCCTTTACCAGCAAAAAACTGTCTGAAAGAAATTTGTGCAAATCAATCTATGAAAAGGAAATGTTGGCTATCTTGCATGTCGTTGATCTTTGGCACCCTTGTCTATTGGGGGAACGATTCAAAATTAAGATAGTTCATCAAAGCCTCAAGTATTTTCTGGAACAACACATTTCCTCCCTAGAGCAACAAAAATGGGTGACTAAGCTCTTTGGATATTATTATGAGATCATTTATAAGAAAATAGAATACAATGTGGTTGTGGATGCACTTTCTTGAAAATATGAGGATGAAGGGTCCCTTTTTTCTCTCTCCTTCATTGTACCAGATTGGCTCCAATTCACTTTCCAAGAATGGCTACACGATCCCAAAACTTCACATCTTCTACAACAATTTCAGTCCAATTCTCTAGTTTTCCCAGGGTACTCTTGGCTTCATGGTGAGATTCGATACAAATATCATTTGTGTTTAAGTAAGAAGTCAAAACTTAAATCCACGGTACTTTCTGAGCTTCATGTTACACCCATAGCTGGGCACTCTAGGTTTACCAAATCCTATGATAGGGTCAAACATTCTTCTTTCTGGGATGGTATGAAACAAGACATTCATAGTTTTGTGATTGAACGTGATGTGTGTCAATGCAACAAGGGAAAAACAATCAAATCTTTTGGCACACTACAAATGCTTCTGATTCCACCTAATATTTGGAGGGATATCTCTGTGGACTTTATTGTATTCTTACCTAAATAGGGCAATAAATAAGTCATCATAGTGGTAGTTTATCACCTTTCCAAGTATGCTCATTTATGTGATCTTCAACACCCATTTACAACATCCACTGTGGCTCAACTTTTCATGGATCATGTCTTCAAACTTCATGGCATGCCGCATTATATTGTTCCTAATCATGACCCAACTTTCACCAACAATTTTTGGCAAGAATTTTTCAAGCTACAAGGAACCCAATTGCATCTCAACACAACTTATCATCCCCACACTGATGGTCAAACTGAAGTTGTCAACATGTGTTTGGAAACATATTTGAGGTTTTTTTCCTTGGAAAAGCAAAATCAGTGGGATCAATGGTTACCACTAGATGAATTGTGGTATAACACTTCATACCATACAGCTACCTACATGATTCCTTTTGAAGCGGTATATGGACAAAAGCCACCTTCATTTCTCTCATATTTACCAAGTGTCTCGAAGGTCCAGGTAGTTGACCAAACACTTATAGTTCGAGAGGCTATTCTTCGTACCCTCAAAGAGAATTTGGTCATGTCCCAGACTCACATGAAGAAATAAGAAGATCAAGGTCACTCTGGATGTCAATTTGTAGAAGGGGATCATGTGTTTCTTCGACTGCAACCTTATAAGAAAAATAACCTCAAGGTTGACTATTGTCAGAAACTGGCACCCAAATTTTATGGTCCGTATACCATTCTCAAGCATATGGGATAGGTGGCCTGTCAATTAGCTTTTCCCAGTCATTTGAAGCTACATCCTATTTTTCATGTTTCTTGCTTAAATAAGGTGACTGGAACTAAGTACCAAACTCAAACCAACCTTCCTGAGTTGGATGAAGAAGGATCCATTTGGATACCACCACAAGAAGTGTTAGACCAGCGGCAGCGTCGCCTGCATCAACGAACCATAAAGGAAGTGTTATTTAGTGGAAATATGAAACCCCTAAAGATGCCACTTGGGAACCAACTACCATTGTACAACGATTTCCACATCTCAAGCCTTGAGGACAAGGCTATTTTTAAGGGGGAGGACATGTTAGGGAAATAACCCCTCACGTAGGTAGAATACTATATTATGATGTAATAAAGGTCAATATTAATAAGGCCTAGCAATATGGAAGAATAATTTGAATGTGAGAATACCTAATAGACGCTTCTGCTTCTAGAAGGATCTTCATCCAGATGGTTCTTTTGATAGACATATTTAGTAGAAATAGTAGTCAAGGGTATGAGAACTTTTGTTTTGGATATTATTGTAATAGAGCTCTTTTGGACTAGAGGTTTCCCCCTCGAAGAGGAAAGTGAACTTTTCTTGCAGTAATCAAAGTTCTCTCTCTCATGTTATTCTGGTATCATTTTGGTATTATTGTGGTGTTGTTTTGGTTCTATGTTGTTCATCTGCCATTTCTAGCATTTTATTTTTGTTCTGCATACTTTTTATATCTAGAATATTACAATTATACAAATGTGATTTACTTTCCTGGAAGAGTACTTTAATTTTCTACGACTGTGATTTACTTTCCTAGAAGAGTGATTTACTTTTCTACAAGTGTGATTTAATTTCCTGCAAAGAGTGTTTCAATTTTCAACAAGTGTGATTTACTTTATTGCAAGAATTTCATTTACTCTCCTACAACATGTTCTTTCATTTATGCAAGTGTGGATTTAGCATAGTTTAATATGGTGATTTGTTAATGAGTTTTTTTATCTTTCCTTTTGATCTTCATTCAAAAGTACTACAACTCATTGAAAATTACAACACTATACTTGCATATATGACCTCATATTGATAAACAGATGCACACTTTTCAGTTGCTTACAAAATTAAATAGGAAGTAATTGAAAATTTCGTCATTTTTTGCACCATTTTTGGGTTTCTATCAAAAGTATAGTTGTTCCTTTGCTATTGTGTGGATTTTCATTTCAGTATATTGAGTGATATGATTTATTTTTAGTAGTTTGGATAATGTTTCTTTAATATTTTCTATGCATAGAGTTAGATATCAACAAGGAAGATTCATTAGTTCATCCAAGAATTCCTGATAATATAATAGTGTAGGTCAATTTCGAGAGGGAAAGGAGCTTAGTAAAAAACATTACTTGTCACCTAAAACAAGTTTTCTTGGAAAGAAGAAACCTAAAACCTGATCCGGATTATTTTCGGCACGAAATGAGAGCGGAGATATAATAAAGAAATGCACAGAGATATTGCAGATATTCAATAATATAACAGAAATTTATCATAGATGCAACCATAAACACAGATATACAGTAATACACGATTTCTATTAATCAAAGAAATGTACAGAGACTGTAAAAATACAAAGTGAAAGACTTGCTAGAATGGTGGCAGCTTATCTCTAAGAAGAGATGTGATGGCTACTCGCATTGTTGGGTATGTGTTATATTCTTTGCATGTGTGTGTGTGTGGGTGCGTCAGATATGACGACTGCGTCTGACGATCCCTCATGTGTTATATTCTTTGCATGTGTGTGTGTGTGGGTGCTTCCTAGGGGGGTCCCAGGGGGGGGCAGGTATGCCCCCCCCTGGTTATGCACAGCGTAGCCCAGTGTCGATGGGGTTCGGGGCAACGCCCCGAAATTTTTTTTTGGGGCGGTTTTTGCTATTTTTAGCGGATTTTGCTATTTTTAGCTGATTTGTAAATTAATCCCGGATTAAGGGATTAGGGTTTTGGTATCTACGGAATACCTAAAAAACATTGTATATATTGTATGTCGAATGGTGAAATTCGATATAACGAAAAAGAAAGGTTTTCCCGGTTGAGGGTTTCTGGTAAAGATCTCTGTGTATTCTGTCTATGAGCCATTGATTAATTTCTGTATTGCTTAAGAATATATATGCTTTGCTTTACTTCGCAGGTTTAAAAATTACACGCATTCGCAAGAAGATGGTTACAATGAGGCTCTGGAGGAATTTTTACAATAATCAGGAATGCCAAAAGTCCTAGACATCCAAAAACCTAACCCTAGGAGATGAAGCACCAAAAGTCATGTGGGCCCAGTTTGGGTAAGTTGGTGCATCAACTTCTCAGGGTCGTAACTTTTGCATACGATATTCGTTTTAGGCATGTGATAGATCATTGGAAAAGTATCGTCGAGGAGATTAATTTTGGGGGATCAATTATGATTTTGTTTATCATTAAGAACCTCGATCTCGAAAAAACTTCATTTAGGCCCTCAAAATGGCCCCGGAAGTAAAACCTGCTAAAAATAGTAAATTGCCAAAATGGCCAGAAAACTATTTTGAGCCATTTGGAAAAGGTGGGTAGCCCCCGATATCCACCTGGATCAATCCTCCCTCCTTAGGAAGTAACGGTCTCCATTGCATTGAGTTCTCAAGGGAGAGGGAAAATCATTTGTTGAATTTGCATCTTGGTGAGCTGCTTGTCTTGCTGGAGAAGTCACGTTGCTTAGTTTGTGGAAATATGTCACGAACCTCTGGCTGGAAGGTTTGGACTTTTTTAACCAGTCCGGTTATTTTAGATGACTGTGTGCAGAAGGAATCTTCTTGCTTTGCTGCAACCTTTTCGACCTGCTTTTGTTGGATAGAAGGTTTTTTGGTCGAAGCTGTGGTGGCTGCAATATCCTTTTGTTCACCCTTTGAACAGATTGTGGAGAAGATGAATTTTCTAGTATGAGATACTACCTTGCAACATTGTTTAGGTGGGGCAGTAGTTGGAACTACCTCTGGTATCCTATAGAGATGACCCCCGAGAGTAATAATGACACTACAGGGTCGAGACTCATAGATAGCATGGTGTTTCCACATATATGGCTAGCCCAAGAGAACATCATAGACATCCAGTGGGGCAACATCACATAATAACTCATCCTTGAAGGGTTGGATGCCGTATGAAAATCGACACTGCTGGCTGACACGAAGATCTCGTCCTTGGCGAAGCCACCCAATGCTGTATGGTTGCGGGTGTGGTGTTGTTGGCAATCCCAACTGTTTGACGACCTCTGCTGAGATGAGGTTCTTCTGGCTTCCGCTATCAACAACAAAATGCAGCGGGGTTCCCTTCACCCACATCTGTGAATGAAAAAGACGCTCCCCCTCTTCTGTATCTGTTGGTTCTTCTGGTTGAATTACTGCGGTCGCGACAATAGCAGTGGGCTCTGCGTCGATGATCTGTCTTTTACCAATATTTTCAGAATCAGATTCTGAATCAGGGTTCGGCTCCTTGTCTTTGATCTCGGCCACCAATGATTGTTTTGAGTGACATTCATCGGTGTTGTGCCAGGGGATTTTGTGGAAATTGTACCATTTTCTGGTGTCCTTCTTTGTCTTCCCGTGACCCTTCTTTTCCTGTGGCTTGGACTGGTTTTCGGGAGACTGTTTGTTAGGGTTGTCTTTGTCATACTTTGATTGTTGTGGATTTGCAGACCCGAACTCCTATTTGTTCTGGTGCTTAAATTTCTGCTCGATTTTAACAACATATTGATAGGCAACATCGAGTGATGAGATGTCCAGAAAATCAATTTCAGTTTGGATGTATCTATGTAGAGCCCCATGGTATTTCAGAACCAAATGTCATTCGGAGTCTTTGATACCTAGCTTGGTGCACAAGGTATGGAAGGTATTGGTGAACTCTGTAACTTCTTGGCCCCTCTCTTGCCGCGGTGTGGTCCATCTCATGTATTGCTCCTCATAGTTTCCAACAGGGTAGTACTGTTCCTTTACCGAATCCACAAAAAAATCCCAAGTGGGCTCGACCCAATATATTCCAGATTCCTCTGTGGAACTCTACTACCAGTAAGTTTCCCACCAATGTTTGACATGGGGGAGAGCCTT
>ML780644.1:369698-402813 GCA_009831015.1 Picea engelmannii | reverse complement strand
CGACAGGCGTTGAAGGATGTGGGAAAAATTCTCCATCATTTCGTCCCTCTGTCGCGTGAGAGCTTGCTCAAGCAACAGACTGATAGGATCGTCTGCTCCATCGTTTTTCTTTTCTTCTTCCATTGAGGGTTTCTTGGGTGTGCAAGAGCAATTTTACTCGAGAGAGACAAGCTCGAGACCCAACTTTCTATACTCGAACCTTGTCGGGGACATGCACTGAAAAAAACAAACAAGAGCAACCTTCTCCGATACCACTGATCCAGATTATTTTCGGCACAAAATGAGAGTGGATATATAATAAAGAAATGCACAGAGATATTGCAAATATTCAATAATATAACAGAAATTTATCAGAGATGCAACCATAAACACAGATATACAGTAATATACGATTTCTATTAATCAAAGAAATGTACAGAGACTGTAAAACTACAGAGTGAAAGACTCGCTAGAATGGTGGAAGCTTATCTCTGAGAAGAGATGTGACGGATACTCGCATTCGCAAGAAGATGGTTAAAATGAGGCTCTGGAGGCCTTTTTACAATAATCAGGAATGCCAAAAGTCCTAGACATCCAAAAACCTAACACTAGGAGATGAAGCGCCAAAAGTCATGTGGGCCCCGTTTGGGTAAGTTGGTGCATCAACTTCTCGGGGTCGTAACTTTTGCATACGATCTCCGTTTTAGGCATGTGATAGCTCGTTGGAAAGGTATCGTCGAGGAGATTAATTTTGGGGGATATATTATGTCTTTGGATATCATTAAGAACCTATATCTCTAAAAATATTCATTTAGGCCCTCAAAATGGCCCCGAAAGTGAAAACCTGCTAAAAATAGTAAATTGCCAAAATGGCCAGAAAACTGTTTTGAGCCATTTGGAAAAGGTGGGTGGCCCCTGATATCCACCTGGATCAAAACCTCCCCTCAATAATATGAGGTTATACAAGGGTATATGCACACAATGGTTCCACTTTCAGAGGAGTATATTAGTGAACAATATCACTCGAAAGAGTTCCTTTCTCCTAAGGGACCTTTGAAAACAAAAGATGACCCTCAAAGGGAAAGGGACACAAAGTTTTCAAGGAGGAAAGATCTACCTTCGGATCTCCAATTAGAGGATCAAATGAGGAGACCAAAATGAATAATATCCCTCATTCATCCTTTCCTAATTATCATGGTCTATCAAAATAAGATCACGACACCTTCCTCTTCGAGTTCTATGTACATTGAAGGAGTTATGATTCCACGTCGAATGCCCAGAAATTGAATATTTTCTCTACCACACTCAAGAATGTTGCACTGCATTGGTTCATGGGCCTTGGTATGGATAACATCCACACATATGACTAGATGATGAATAATTTTTTAGAAAAATACCAAGGCTATTGCAAGGATAAATAAAATGGGGGAGTAAATATCCAATATGAAACAACATGAAGATGAGATCCTTGAGGATTACGTTGAAAGATTCATTATTAATTTGCAAAGGGAAAGGTAAGGATATTTGGCTCTCGAGACACAACATTTCTTATTCTAGAGAGGAATCCAATATGATTTAATTGAACTCGTTGGATTGATGGGTGGAGGTATGATATTATCTTGGAATTTTATCCCAAATGTTTCAATGTTACTTCAAAAATAGACAAAGGACCAAGAGATATATTAACAAGAACTAAAAATACTACTAGAGGTGGAATCACAAGCGTATATATAGGGAACATGTTAGAACACTTCAAGACTAATATACTTCATTCCCTAAGCTCTTTGTTGGATAAACTACAAATTAAGAAGAAGAGAGAAGAGACAGAAAAATATTTAGCCAACGTTTTCCCAAAGTATACGACAAAGCACCCATGGAACGAATGTCCATTGGATCAAATTAAGGTTTTTCTAATATGTAGTGTGGACCATGCTACTTGAAACCTCCCATCCTTACCATTACTGAAAGCTATCTATCATAAATATGATGAACCAAATAAGTTATACTTTGTCTCTCAAAATAAACCATGGAAACCTCGACCTCAATATATGATTCAAGACTAGTCTCGGTATTTTAATTCATGTTGGAATAACCCTTCCATGCAATATGATTATGAACCATGGGGTATTAAAACACAATAATTGATGTCTCCTCGACCTCCAAACTAGCTATGGAAAAAGGGGTGGAGAAATCACACTTTAGGAGGCCCTAAAAAACCCATGACACAACCACCCATGCAACTTATTTCCCCTTCCCTGATGTAGGATTCCACATCAGCCCCTGCTCAACCACAACTATCTCCAAAATCCATCCCTAAACCTAATAAAAAAATACCATATCAACCAACACAAGCTTTCAAACTTGCTTCCTACCCTATCTAACTGATCACTTCCCTGGACTACAGTGATATCCACCTTCTATCGAGGAATACATTGAACAAGGACAAATAATATATTAGTATTGAATATTTGAATGAGGATGTATCAAATGAAGAATCATAACAAAACCAATATCCAAAAACTTTTAAAGTTAATAATTTCCACCCTAAACTTCAAAAACCACCCTATCTAGAAAGATTAAACCTAGAGAAACCTTTTACTCATCCTGAGTTTAACTTCTTGGGAGAACTCAAGAATATGTGTATTAAAATACCACTATTCCAAGGCATTAATTATGTCCCTATTTATTCAAAAGTGGTATGGTATATTTTTTTAAGGAAACCTAGTAGTAAGGGAAAGGGAAGGACCCAAAACTATCCATGTCATGGGAAAACTTTCAGACTTAATGATAGGGGGAATTCTTGCAGCCAAATACTCTTACACTAGTTTTTTGGTAGTTCATGTGCATATCAATAATACCCTCATTATAAAATCTCCTTCTATCCATCCCCAATTCTTGAGCATTGTATAGGAATATGCTATAGGAGTATCTCATTACCTTTTGGGTGGAATTGACACAACATGGGCATTCTTCCTGTCAAGAATTATTGCAGTAGGATAATGGCTAGGAGGATTTAAAAAGCATTATGGAATCAATATTTCCAAAGTTCATCCAAGGCTTGGATCAGGACCCAACTACTCATCGTATTTGGTTTGGTATTGCTACCTGATGCAGGAGCATCCACACCTCATCAAGTGAGCCAGCGTGCGGAGAAAGACAGTTGGACAAGCCAGCAAACTTATTTTGTATTTCACTTTGATATTTGTTGCGCCAAGACATTAATGCATGGTTTAATGAAGCGCACTTGTATTGTAAGACGGGCCTTGAGTAGATAAGCTCTCGTCCTTAGGTAGCTGAGGCATTTATTAGATTTAATGCAAGTAGATAAATTAATTAAGTCTAGATTAGAAAGTTTTTCTTTCGAGAGGGAAAACGGAATATAGGCACCCTATTTTGTATCATTGTATTATTATCCAGCATTAGCATTGAGAACAAGGAGAGAGAAAAGCAAAGAACTGGTGAAGAATCCCCATGTACAGATATTGAATTAATAGGAAAGCTTTGATTCAATTCCATGGCCGTGATTATTCTCTATGTGTTGTTGATATTATGCTGTTGCATACTTGCTTCTTGTTATGCCTTCGTTGTATATGTTGTATATGTAATTTCATGGCAGATTAGAAATCTGGGAGAGAGGCGAGAATAAGTTTCAAATTGTTTCTCTGTTCGAGCCAGGAGATTCCTGCATAGAGTGCAGTTGAATTCCTCCGCATAGAGTGCATTGAGGGGGCTCTACAGGTAAACTCTTATTCTCCTCTACCAGAATTGTGTTGGGCTATTCAACCATGCAGGTGAAGTGAAGGTTGAATTGAACTCTCAGAGGCAAGCCTGAGAAAAAGAAGACAGGACTGCTATTGTCAGGAGGACATAGATTCTGGCTAAGTTCAACCCTTGAGAGTGGTTGAAGGTCGAGCGTAAGCATCTTACGCAAAAGTCTTTGAAAGAATCAGAGTTGGGAAAGCTCGGGAGGAATAGTCCCTTATGATTTCTAGGAAAAAGGACCAAGAGAAGTTGTGGAGCAGGAGGATTCCTCAAGAGGAAGAGAATCGATGACTTGAAATCGCTGTGGAGAATCGCAAAGTTCCACAGACTGTAAGATCACGGAGAAGTCGTGGAGAAGTTAATCCAAGTGCCATCGCATATCGACATTCGGCGTTTGACGAGGCAAGTCGCATGCACGTCGAAATCGCGAATCGTGATTTCCCGAATTAATCGGGGCCGTCGATCGCGACAAGGACAGGTGGAAAGAGATCTCAGTATCTCGGTTGTGGCGTCCAGGGTTTTCAACCTCAGGGAACACTTGCATAGCAGATTCGCGATCCGTGAAATCCCGAAGGTGACGTAGCAGCGTGGGACCCCGGGAGTGAGTGGAGTCCAGGTGGCATTAAGTCATGAGATCGACACCTCGGCACTCGGGGGTTGAAATTACAAAGCATTGATACCGCGAGTGGCGATATCCCGAACTGTTGACCATTGAGCATCGGGGCTCAGGGTTCGGCGTTTTGATTTGCATGAGAGAAGAGCTGAGAGTTTTGCGATATCGCAAGACCCGATTTCCCGAGACACTTGCCGGGAGATCAACAGAGTACCATGTGGGTGAAAAAAGGTCCCGATATGGGATTGGAGGAGCATTGAAGCTTCTCGGGCCGGTGTGAGAGAGGTCCTGGTGGAGGCGAGTTGTCTTTGAGGACAACTTTCACATCATAGTGGTATCAGAGTAGGTGAATCTTTGCTTTTTGTGGTAGATATAGAGAAGACATATCATGCCGCCGAGACGAGAAAGGAAGTCACCTGATCGTGAAGACAGGGATACCTGAAGAAGGGGAAGACCGGCAGGTAACCCAGAGATGGAGTGTCAAATACGAGATCTCAGGGTGAGACTCGAGGAGATGGAGACCACCCAAAGGTGTGGAGTCAGCGCAGGAGATTTCAGCAATTACGAGGTTGAAGAGGAAGCTGGACATGATGTAGAAGATGTCTCAGCAGAGGATGCCTCGACAGAAAGGTTGATCAAAGCCATTGCTAGAATGAGCTCAAAGACCAAGATGGACATTCCCATCTATGAGGGAAGTCTGAATGCAGAGGAGTTGTTGGATTGGATCCGATCACTTGACACCTACTTCGATTACGAGGATATCAAAGAGGACAAGAAGGTAAGGCATGTTGTTACCAAGTTGAAAGGACATGCAACCTTATGGTGGGATGATTTTCAGGCTGATAGGCGCTGCAAAGGAAAAAAAAAGATTAAGAGCTGGGACATGATGATCACTAATATGAAAGCGAAGTTCATCCCCAGGGACTATCAGATCACACTGTTCAGGTGTATGAAGAACCTGAGACAGAAGATGATGACAGTGAAAGAATACACCGAGGAATTCTACAGGCTCAACAGTCGAGCAGGTCATCGGGAGAGTGATGACGAAAAGGTGGCAAGATACCTGAATGGGTTGAGGTACGACATTCAGGATGAGCTAAGTATGGTTACCATCTGAACAATTGAGGATGCGTACCAAATGGCTTTAAAAGCCGAAGAGAAGCTAAGCCGAAAGCAAGGTCAGCGTGGGCGAGGCAGGAGTCAGCCCAGAGGCAAGGCAGTTTCCCAAGGAAGAATTCAGAATCCCAAGGAGGAGTGGCAGAGAGCTCAGGGTAAGGCTGAGAGGGGTGGAACCTCACAGCAGAGGCAGCCACAAGCTGAACAAAGGTAGAAATATGATGAGCCAAGGAGGCAGCATATAGAGCAGGGTGGCAGATATGCTGACGCAAACGCAATTCCTCATACCCGAGGCAGAGGACAGGGCAGAGGGGGAGTTATCACATGTTTTACGTGTGGAAAAGACAGACATAAAGCCATTGACTGTCCAGACAGGAAGATGGACAGAAGTGAAGCTCACATCACTGAGCTGCAGAGGCGTGATGCTGAGAGCGAATATGCAGACAGTGGAAGATCACTTGGGACATATAAGATTCTTTTGGCAACCAAGAAAGAGGTGGACAGCTCAATGCAGAGGAGAAGACTTTTCAGGACGGCTTGCATGGCCAAGGACAGAAAGTGAAAGGTGATCGTAGATAGTGGGAGCATTGACAATCTCATTTCGACCAAGATGGTGGAAAAGCTGGAGCTGGAAACGACTAAGCACCCGAGTCCATATAAAGTCTCGTGGTTACAGAAAGGACACCGGGTAAGTGTCACCAAACAATGCTTAGTTAAATTTAAGATTGGGAATTATCATGATGAGATTTTGTGTGATGTTATTCCCATGGACGTATGTCACATATTGCTGGGTAGACCATGGAAATATGACAGAAATGTTGTTCATGACAAGAAGATGAACATGTACACCTTGGAGAAGAATGGGAGGTTACACAGATTGCTCCCGATAAAAGATAAAGAAGTGAAGCCAGAGGTGAGCAGCACGATACTTCTCATGAGTGGGAAAGAGCTTCTCACAGAGATGGAGAAGGATGAAGATCCACAATTCTTTGTTGTCAGGAAACTGAGAATTTTCCTGACAAGCACAAGAGTGGATGACTTACCGGATGAGATTCAGGAACTGTTGGGAGAGTTCGTTGATATCATCCTGGACGAACTACCTCGTTCGTTGCCACCAATGCAGAGTGTGAGTCATCACATTGACCTCATACCCGGAGCAAGTTTACCAAATAAGGCAGTGTACAGGTTGACACCTCAGGAGAACGAGGAGGTCAAAAGGCAGGTACAGGATCTGCTAGATAAAGGACTGGTCAGAGAGAGTCTGAGTCCATGTGCTGTTCTGACAGTACTGAGTCCGAAGAAGGATGGAGGCTGGAGGATGTGTACAGACTCCAGGGCGATAAATAAGATCACCATCAGGTACAGGTTTCCACTGTCGAGAATGGATGACTTGATGGATTTCCTGAGTGGGGCAAATTATTTTTCGAATATTGATCTCAAGAGTGGATATCATCAGATCTGGATGAGAGAGGGTGATGAATGGAAGACAACATTCAAAACAAATGAGGGTTTGTATGAATCGTTGGTCATGTCGTTTGGCTTGACAAATGCGCTGAGCACATTCATGAGACTGATGAATAAAGTCCTGCGGGAATTCATCGGTAAGTTTGTGGTCGTGTACTTGGACGACATACTGATTTTCAGCAAGACCAAGGCTAAACATATGAGGCATTTAGCGATTGTGATGAGAAGGCTACAGCAGGAGAAACTGCTGATCAATTTGAAGAAGTGCTCGTTCATGCAGACAAAACTCATTTATTTGGGTTTTGTAATCTCGATGAATGAATTGAATATGGATCCTGAGAAGGTAGAAGTAATCAGGAATTGGCCATCACTGAGGAATGTCTTCGAGGTAAGGATTTTTCATGGACTGGCTAGTTTCTATCGAAAGTTCATTCGAAACTTCAATGGAATTAGCTCCGCAATGATGGACACAGTGAAAAAGCGGCATAAAGTTTTTCATTGGACAGCCGAGGCTGAAAGGAGCTTCAATCTGTTGAAGCGAAAGATTACAGAGAAGCCAATACTGGTACTGCCAGATTTTCAGAAAACCTTCCAAGTGAAGTGTGATGCCAGTGGGTATGTTGTTGGAGGGGTCTTAAGTCAGGATGACAGGCCTGTTGCATATTACAGTGAGAAGTTGGATGATGAAAAACTAAAGTACTCCACGTATGACAAAGAGTTTTATTCCATCATACAGGCGTTAAGGAAGTGGAGGCATTATTTGATACCCAAAGAATTCGTTTTGTACAGTGATAACCATGCATTGTAGTTCGTGAGTCAACAGGAGAAGTTGAACCAGAAGCATGCGAAATGGGTAGAGTACATGCAAAATTTTACATTTCTGATCAAGCACATTTCAGGGACTACTAACAAAGTAGTTGATGCTTTGAGCAGGAAATGTTTGTTGCTGCAGGAGTTTAGAGTCAAAACCTTGGGTTTTGAAAATTTAAAAGATATGCATGCAGGAGATGCAGATTTTGCAGAAGCATACGAGGTAGCTGAGAATCCAGTTCTCAGGGATCGGACTTCGTGGATTGACTACATGATCCAGGATGGATTTTTGTTCAGGGGAAATCAACTGTGCATTCCAAATTGCTCCATGAGGGAGAATTTGATGAAGGAAAAGCATAGCGGTGGATTAGCAGGTCATTTTGGACATGACAAAACATTCACCAAGATGAACGAATCGTATTATTGGCCAGGCATGCTCATAGACGCTAAAAGGTTTTTTGAAAGATGTCGGATATGTCAACATGCGAAGGGCCGAAAGCAGAACACAGGGTTCTATCAGCCGTTGCCTATACCCGACAAACCATGGGAGGCAATTAGCATGGATTTTGTTTTGGGACTGCCGAGAACGCAGAGAGGGGTTGATTCCATCTTCGTGGTGGTGGATAGGTTTTCGAAGATGGCACATTTTATTCTATGTCATAAGACCAACGATGCGACCCACATCGCAAATTTTTTCTTCAGAGAAATTGTGAGACTGCATGGATTGTTGAGAAGCATAGTCTTGGATCGAGATACTAAATTCATTGGTCATTTTTGGAGGTCACTCTGGAAGAAGCTGGGGACTGAATTGGAATTCAGTTATGCTTACCATATGCACACATATGGAGAGACCGAGGTGGTGAATAGGAGCCTGGGGGATTTATTGAGAAGCTTGGTGACATAACACCATAGCAGTTGGGACCAGATCCTACCACAGGCAGAATTTGCGTACAATGATTCGGTGAATCAGAGTACAGGAAAAGCCCATTCTAGATTTTGTATGGGACAAAACCGAGAGGATTTTCTGAGCTCAGGGAGTCAGGACAGGATGAAACTAGCAGCGCTCATGCAGAGGAGTTCGTTGAAGCGATGGAGGAACTTCACACACAGGTGAAGCAACGACTGCTGAAATCCAACCAGGAGTACAAGCGCAGAGCCGATCAGACGAAGAGACAACTTCAGTTTGAAGTTGGTGACATGGTTCTGGTGCACTTGAGGAAAGAGAGGTTCCCAAGGGGGACATATAACAAGCTCAAGATGAAGAAAATTGAGCCTTGCAGAGTCCTGAAGAAATTCAGGAAAAATGCATACGAGCTTGAGTTGCCAGAGGGCATCGGGATATCTCCGATTTTCAATGTTTCAAATTTATACCCATATAGGGCTGGAGAAGTAGACACTGGAACCGAGGAACCAGTGATCCAGTGGTAGAAACAATTACCAATTGCACAGAAACCGCAGATGGAGTGCATACTGGATAAAAGAGTAGGAAGGAAGACCAGGAGGAAGCAGTATTTTGAATACCTGGTGAAATGGAAGAACCACCCAGTGGAGGATGCTAGCTGGGAAATAGAGGCAGTTATACAGAAGCATGGGCAGACTATACATGAGCTCATGGATAGGAGCCCATGAAATCTTTCGAGCCAAGGAGTATGATGTAGGAGCATCCACACCTCATCAAGCGAGCCAACATGTGGAGAAAGACAACTGGACAAGCCAGCAAACTTATTTTTTATTTCACTTTTATATTTGTTGTGCCAAGACATTAATGCATGGTTTAATGAAGCGCACTTGTATTGTAAGATGGACCTTGAGCAGATAAGCTCTCGTCCTTAGGTAGCTGAGGCATTTATTAGATTTAATGCAAGTAGATAAATTAATTAAGTCTAGATTAGACAGTTTTGCTTTCGAGAGGGAAAACGGAATATAGGCACCCTCTTTTGTATCATTGTATTATTATCCAGCATTAGCATTGAGAACAAGGAGAGAGCAAAGTAGAGAACTGGTGAAGAATCCCCATGTACAGATATTGAATTAATAGGAAAGCTTTGATTCAATTCCATGGCCGTGATTATTCTCTGTGTGTTGTTGATATTATGTTGTTGCATACTTGCTTCTTGTTATGCCTTCGTTGTATATGTTGTATATGTAATTTCATGGCAGATTAGAAATATGGGAGAGAGGCGAGAATAAGTTTCAAATTGTTTCTCTGTTCGAGCCAGGAGATTCCTGCATAGAGTGTAGTCGAATTCTTCCGCATAGAGTGTGTTGAGGGGGATCTACAGGTAAACTCTTATTCTCCTCTACCGGAATTGTGTTGGGCTATTCAACCGTGCAGGTGAAGTGCAGGTTGAATTGAACTCTCAGAAGCAAGCCTGAGAAAAAGAAGACAGGACTGCTATTGTCAGGAGGACATAGAGTCTGGCTAAGTTCAACCCTTGAGAGTGGTTAAAGGTCGAGGGTAAACAGCTTACGCAGAAGTCTTTGAAAGAATCAGAGTTGCGAAATCTCAGGAGGAATACTCCCTTGTGATTTCCGGGAAAAAGGACCAGGAGAAGTTGTGGAGCAGGAGGATTCCTCAAGAGGAAGAGAATCGACAACTTGAAATCACTGTGGAGAATCGCGAAGTTCCACAGACCATCAGATCGCGGAGAAGTCGTGGATAAGTTAATCCAAGCGCCATCGCATATTGACATTCAACATTTGATGAGGCAAGTCGCATGCACGTCGAAATCGTGAATCATGATTTCCCAAATTAATCGGGGCCATCGATCGCGACAAGGACAAGTGGCAAGAGATCTCAGCATCTCGGTTGCGGCATTTGGGGTTTTCAAACTCATGGAACACTTGCATAGCAGATTCGCGATCCACGAAATCCCAAAGGTGACGTAGCAGCATGGGACCCCGGGAGTGAGTGGAGTCCAGGTGGCATTAAGTCAGGAGATCGGCACCTTGGCACTCGGGGGTTGAAATTACAAAGCATTGATACCGTGAGTGGTGATATCCCGAACTATTGACCGTTGAGCATCGGGGCTCGGGGTTCGGCGTTTTGATTTGCACGAGAGTAGAGCTGAGAGTTTTGCAATATCGCGAGACCCGATTTCCCAAGACACTTGCCGGGAGATCAACAGAGTACCCTGTGGGTGACAAAAGGTCCCAATACGGGGTTGGAGGAGCATTGAAGCTCTTCAGGCCGATGTGAGAGAGGTCCTGGTGGAGGCGGGTTGTCTTTGAGGATATCTTTTGCGTTACTACTGCACATGACTTTGAGAGTGATGATAAGAACATTAATCGACCTTTGTGCTACCATTAATGTCATGACAAGAAAAACCATACAAGCCTTAGGAATCATTGGCCTTAGGGAAAACCCAACCATACTCCAACCTGTAGATAGATCAACTATCAAACCACATGAAATTTTAGAATATGTAGTGATATCCATAGATTCAATGGAATCTACCACTGAATTTATGATCCCAAAACCCAAAACCTCTCTAGAAGGGTATCCTTTAATTCTAGGAAGGCCTTTGCTAGCCACCGTTAATGCTTACATCGGTTGTAGTTCAATAAACATGACCATCTCCCATGATAGGTATACAAAAAAATTAACCCTATATCCTCTTCCCAAAACTATCATATAGTTTCAAACACCACTCTAGGTTGATGGCAAGGATAGTGACAAAGAAGAAGAATCTCATCAAGCCCTCTCTATAGATCAATACTTAGCCATCATAGAGAAACAATGGATGATGAAATGAATGATTTTGTAGCCTGTTCTTCTTCCACAACCAACTCACATGTTATTAGCACATTATGCAACTAGAAACATTGGATTATATAGCCTTAAGAAGAATCTCACAAGTGGAACATGAATCCCCAAGTCAAAAATATCAAGGGTCCCTTACAAAAACTATAGAAATCATCCAAGGGAAAACCTTGAAAATCAATCATGGATTCACTAAACAGCAAAAAGAAAAATTGGTTAAAGTGATACAAAATCACATTGATGCCTTCGCTTAGGACTACTTTGACATTAAGGGAATCCATCAAGATTTATGCATATACCGCATATATATTAAGTAAGGATCTCAACCCATCTTCCACCCCTATGATTAGATTAATCTGACACTGGAAGACATAATTAAGGAGGATCTACAAAAACCACTCATAGCCAATTTTATCTATCCAATTTCCTATAGTCCATGGGTCTCCCCTCTCATTATGGTACCGAAGAAGAATGAAAAGTTGAGATTTTGTGCAGACTATATATAACTCAACAAAGAAACACAGAAATAAAAATTCCTATTTCCATTCATTGAATATGTCCTTGATATGTTAGTAGGGAAGAAATACTTTTCATTCATGTAGGGATTCAATGGGTATAGCAAGATCTATATTTTTCCCAAGGATCAATACAAAACAACATTTACCTATCCCTGGGGAACATTTTCCTATCGTGTTCTACCATTCAGGTTATGTAACACCCCTACCACTTTTCAAATAAATGTAATTGGTATATTCTCTTATTTAATTCATGATTTTGTGGAAATATATATGGATTATTTCACAACACATGGTAATGAATTTGATGATCCATTAGGAAACCTAGACAAAACATTGATAAGGTGCAACGAATCAACTGTTTCCCTCAACCATGAAAAATGTGTAATGATGTTAAATGATGGCATAATACTAGGAAAATACATCTAATCTAAATCAATCCAAGTGGATCTGGTGACAAAAAAGGTAATATTAAATTTCTCGACTCCATGTTCACAAAAACTAGTACGAAGCTTCTTAGGATATGTTGGTTATTATCATTGCTTCATTGAAAATTTATCATGAATTGCTTGTGCACTGTTTTTCTTTCTTAACAAATATTTTGAGTTTTTATGGAAAAAAATATGCCAACATGCACTTGAATAATTAAAAACCAAGGTTTCTGAGGCTCCTATCTTAAGATGACCCAACTTGTCCCTCCCATTTCATATTTTTACAAATGCATCAGATATCGCTATTGGAGTTATTCTAGGAAAATTGGAAGGAAAGGATCCATATGCAATCTACTACATTGGAAAAAATATATTTCTCGTAGAAATAAATTATACTGTAACAAAAATAGAGTTTCTTGTAGTAATACATGAAATTAATAAAATTTTTCATTACATTACATGATATCCAATAATATTGCACATTGACCATGTTTCCATAAAATATTCAATGAACAAACCTATCACTATTGACAGAGTAACTATGTGGTTATTGTTACTACAATAATATGGTATAATTATATTGAATAAATTAGGAATGGATGATGTAGTTGGTGGAAGATTGGTTGTTGTCATTGATGTCAACCCTAGTCATGGGTTTTGGACCGCAAGATTGATAAATGTATTTGGACATGAAGGACAATGCACAAGCATATAGAACACCTATGAAGGGATAGTGTACATCATGTTGTTTCCAGTGGTATGTGGCACGTCACGTGGATCCTCATGGTTGAGGAGAAATGAATTTTTGAAGATGACAGAGTGAATTGAAGAAGGAAGTACATGTAGGCCCTGAAGATAATTAAAGAAAATAATTACAAAATAAGAAAGTGTTAGGTCGGCCCTAATGTTAAAAGGAAGTGACATAAATGGTGTAAATAAACATTGTTATACATTCATTTAATACAAGTCGAATTTCAGAGGAAATAAGAAGTAAAGAAGGCTGGATTTCAAGGGAGGATGAAGTCTTTTGGTGATGTGTTCTAAGGTATGTTATTTTCAGGTCATCTTACCATTTTTCCTATAATATTTTTTATATAACGATTCAGATCATGAAATCACTATGGTATTGAGAAGACATATCAAGGTACCTCTGGTAAAACGTTCCTCTCTTGATTTTCTATAATTATCGAGATACACTCTGTGGAAGATAGGGTTTGTGACCAGTCCTGAAGCTAGTAACTAAACAAGTGTTCTGGGTAAAACAATAATAACTTCTTCATAGAGAATCCAAATGAAGTGGGACCACTTACATTGGAAATATTAAGGACTGCAGTTTCTTGTGTGTGAGTTTTAGAATTGGATGTTTAATATTGAGCATGGGGCATTCTATATAAGTTGGTTGTTATGAATAGACCATAATTGAATAAAGTCTACCATTCTTTCTATAACCTCTTTTTGGGGAGGATTCAAGGAGTGAAAATTGGAGGAGTTTCAGAGAATACATTGAGTAATATTCTCTACAGGATCAGATTACTCCAAGAATTGAAGAATTGTAGAAGTTGAAGAAGTCTCAGGAAACATTATTAGGTTCTATGTGATGATTGGTTGATGGTGATGATTTAATGTAAAGTTTTATTATCTCTCATATATTCTTGGGTGGAAGGAAGGGGAAAGGATGGATAGTTCAAATCTCTCTTGATGTTAGAGGATTGTATCTTCCTCTTGGAGGTTTATCCCTCCCTTTACATTTGGAAGTTGTAGCTACCTTTGGAAGTCATTACTTCCCTTGAACAAAAACTATTGATTATTTCTCATATATTGTGCATGGTATATTGTGGTGTATTGGTGTAAATATTATACTATTGTTCATTTATCATTAGATATAATTGAATGTTTTAAGTATGAGTTGAAAAAGGTTTTTAAATTGTACTTGATACTGATTCACCCCCCTCTCAGTATCAACAATTGGTATCAGAGCAGGTTGCCTTCAGAACAATTTAACCACTAGAAGGAAAATCCTGAGCAAAGATGGATGACCATGAGCACATTTCAAATGGGATTCAAAAATTTGATGGAAGAAATTATGCATACTAGAGTGATAGAGTGAAAACTTACCTAATGGCTTTGGGAGTAGACATTTGGTACTCAGTTGTAAATGGCTATGTAATCCCAAATAATGCTCCAACCGATCCAAATGAGAGGAATCTTATGAGTTGTAATTCAAAAGCCAGACATGTTATTCTATCATCATTGGCACCAACCATTGCTAGCAAAGTGATGGGTTGCAACACTGCTAAAGAGCTATGGGACAAACTCAAGAGTATCTACGAAGGTGATCCAAAAGTTAAGTAGGTCAAGATTCAATGACATCGAGAAGTATTTGAAAATTTGAAGATGAATGAAAACGAAGATATTGGAACCTATTTTCTTAGAGTTGATGAAGTGGTTAATGCTATCAGAGGATTAGCTGAAGAGCTTGATGAATCCTTGGTTGTACAAAAAGTGTTGAGATCACTTTTCTTAAAGTATGATGTTAAGGTCTCCACCGTTGAAGAAACTAGGGACTTGACCAAAATGACAGTGGATGAATTACATGGGACTCTTATGGAATATGAAATGAGAACAGGTATAGAAAGTGACCAACCAAACAATGAAGTAGACTTTAAATCCATAAACAAGACAAAACACAAGGATAACGACCTTGATGAAGAAATATCAAATTTTGTAAGAAGGTTCTAGAAGGGAAGTGGAAGATACAAAGGTAAGTCTCCTCTCAAATACTTTAACTGTGGTAGAATAGGACATATTGTTGAAAACTGCTACTATAAAAAGATAAGTCTCAACAATAAAAATACTTTCTACTCCAAGGATGATGACATCTCCTCAGATGAGAGTGACAAAGAAGATAATGATGGAGGAGAAGTCCTCTTCATAACCCAAGAAACCCAGGATGATGATCATACGAATTCTAAAGAAGAAGAAATCATTTGTGAAGAATATTCAGATGAAGAAACCAACCTTGATTCTTTCTAGGGATACAAAGACAATGCAGAGAGTGAGCAAGAAGATGAGAATCTTGAAAAATTGAAGCATGTTGAAACTGAAAATAGCAAGCTTAGAAACACAAACATAATACTAAAAGGTGAATTGAGTAGTTGTGAAGAAGAGAATTAAAAGCTTGAAAATACCATTAATAGCTTTAAGGAACAATTAGAAGATTATGAGAAATTGAAATAAGAATTGGATCACACAAAAGGGGAGCTACTATTGACAACACAAAAGTTGAAGAAGTTCGAAAAAAGCACTAAAAAATTAGATGAGATCCTTAGCAGTCAAAGATCTACAAATGATAAGACATGAATACGATACAATGACATTTTGAAGACAACAAAACAAGATAAGGAAGTTGAAAATGATGAAACCAACACTCTAGAACAAGTTGAACAACAAGATATAAGACTAGAATTCAGAAGGAATGAGACATCAAGAATATCCTCTCCCATCAGGTATGAAAGCAATCATTATGAAGGAAACTACAGAATAATAGATCATGAACCCAGATGGACCACACCACAAAGAAGATCACTTACTCCCAAGTATCAAAATTTATTTCTTGGACATTGTTATACTTGTGGAAATTTTGGACACAAGGCAATCAATTGTAGAATCAATGAAAGAAATAACTATACAAGCTACATGAATGGTGAAAATAGTAAATATGGAAATGTTCGTAGACCTGTGAACAAAAATTATAATCCATTTGACCCATTAATGGATGAAAATATTGTATGTTACAAGTGCAATAATCTTGGTCACAAAGCACAATATTGCAGAGAGATGAAGGAAGATAATCGTATGTCAAATGTTTGCATACCAACTACAACATGGAAAAGGAAAGAAATTCCACAAAATGAAAATTGTCAAATAGCATTGGTCGCTAAAGAATGCAAAGAAGAATATGAATGGTTCATAGACACTAGGTGCTCATCTCATATGATTGGAGATCAAAGAAAATTTGTCATCTTGAAGAAAAGACATGGAAATGTTGCATTTGGAGATGACTCATCTACCAAAATACTTGGAAAAGGAACTGTAAAGCTTGGAAATGAAAATGTAAAAGTAGGAAAAGTCCTATTGGTTGAAGATCTAAAGCATAATCCTATCAATATCAACAGTAGTGGTTAATTTTCTTCCAAGACTTACATCTAATGAGAATGATCAACCTATAGAATAATATTTTCTTGATGAGCACCTATTTGCAATTTCCACTAACTCTCCTTCATTCACAAATATCACTAATTATTTGAATGGAAGTATACTCTCACACCATTTATCTCTAAAAGAGAGACAAAATATAATTATAAAAAGTTGTATATCCTCATGGATCAACAACTATCTCTTCCACGCATGATTGGATCTCATTATTATAATATGAGTGCGAGAGTATGAAATCCATGAGATCTTGAGCTCCTTCCATAATATCCCACATGGAGGACACTTTGCAGACAAGAGGACTACCTACAAGGTACTTTATCAAGGGTACTATTGGCCTACTATCTCCAAATATGATAGGGAATATACAAAACGGTGTGATAGATTCTAGTGCATGGGACGACCAGTGCAATTAGATAATATTTCATTACAACCACAGTTGGTATTATAACTCATTGATAAATGGGACATATAATTTACAGGGATAATTAATAATTATTCCCAATTTAAATCTTAAATCGTAGTCTATATATATTATTTCACAAAATGGATGGAATCCAAGGCACTCTCGACCACAACAAAACAACTAGTAGTAGGATTTATTCATGAAGAAATATTGACTAGATTCGAGATACCTCAGAAAATAGTCATTGATGGAGCACTGTGATTCACTTCGAGACTCATTAGGGAGTTGATGGATAAATAAAATATCAAACATAGGATTTCCACACAATATCACCCACAAGACAACATACAAGTAAAATGGATAAACAAAATACTTGAGGCCATTTTCACCAAGACGATTAGTCTACAGCTCAAGGATTGGGCTGATAAACTACCTAAACATATATGGGCCTACGGGATGACATCCAAACCACATGGAGAACCACTGATCCAGGTGGATATTGGTGGCCACCCACCTTTTCCAACTCACTCAAAACATTTTTCTGGCAATTTTTGCAATTTACTATTTTTAGCAGTTTTAAGTTACGAGGCCATTTTGAGGGCCTAAATGTAGGTTTTTCGGGATCAATCTTATCAATGATAGTTGAAGGAATGATTGAGCCCCCAAAATTAATCTCATCGACAAGCCACCAAAATGAATCTCATCGATGATACATTTCCAACTTTCTATCGTATGCCTAAAATGGAGATCATATGAAAAAGTTATGACCACGGGAAGTTGATGTACTGACTTACCCAAATGGGGCCCACATGAATTTTGGAAATTCATCTCCTAGGGTTAGGGTTTTGGATGTCTAGGGTTTTTGAAATTCTTGTTTATTGTAAAAAGGCCTTCAAAGCCTCATTGTAATCATATTCTTGCGAATGAGCACAACTGTCACATCTCTTCTCAGAGATAAGCTGTCACCATTCTAGTAAGCTTGTTTTCCGCTGCATTTTATAGTCTTATCTTATTTCATTATTGAATAGAAAACTGGTTTCACTATATCTTTGTTATTCTCTATTAAGAATATTTTAATAATTTGTATTCATTTCCTTCTGCTCATAAAATATGGATCAGTGGTATCATAGTGACCTACTCCTTGTTGTCTTAATGCATGTCCCCAACGAGGTCAAGGTACAAATAATTGGGTCTTGAGCTTGTTTATCTTGAGGACAAAAGCTCTCGCATGCCGAAGAGACCTCTCATGGAAAGAGAGAATAAATATGATGGGACAAGATATCCTTTCAAAATGTTGATCGAGGAAGCCCTCATTCAACAAAGGAACAATATGATGGATACTTTCGAACAAATCCTTCAGCAACTACCAAAAAGTGACACATCTTCCTTGAGCGAAGGTGTCGCCCCCTTCAAGGTACAAATCAATTTTGATATTCCTATATTTGAAGGTAAGATAGACACAGATGTTGTAGGAAAGTGGTTGAATATACTAGAAGGGTATTTTTCTGCCCATAACTTTTCGAATAGAGAAAAGATTACTTTTTCACTCCCCAAATCCATTCCCCATGTCAACGATTGGTGGGAAACTTTCTGTGAGAAAAAGGAAATAGAGGAACCCTCATTATTTACAGTTGCAGCCACATGGGAATCCTTCAAGGATGATATTAAGGAACAATACTACCCTGTTAGAAGTTATGATGACTTGTATACCAAATGGACCATACTGCGGCAAGAAAGAGACCAAGCAGTTCTAGAGTTCACAAACATTTTCCATACATTGTGCACCAAGTTGGGTATGAAATATTCATAGAGAAATCTGGTGCTCAAGTATCATGTTGCTCTGCATAGATACATCTAGACTGAGATGGATTTTTTGGACATATCATCCTTGGGTGCAACCTACTGATATGCCATCAAAATCGAGCAGAAGCTCAAACAAAAGACGTGGCAATTTGGGCCTGGGAATGGCTCACAACAAAAGCCAGGAAGGTGAAGCCACAACCCACATAACAAAGGATAGATAAAATATGGACAATATCAAGAAAACCATTCCATGCCACAAGCAAAGGAGGACACTAGAAAGACAAAGAAAGATACCAGGAAGTGGTGCGACTTTCATAAGATCCCTTGGCATAACAATGTCGACTTCCACTCAAAGAAATTGTTGGTAGACGAAGTGAAAGCCTTTGAATCAGATGTGGGTTTTGAATTTCATTGAGAAACAAAAAGGGGAAGATAGATCATTGACGCAGAACCCAATGCCATCATTTATAACACCAAGCTCCATCATGGTGAACTAGATGAGCCAAAATAAGGTGAGTGCCTCTTCCATTCATAGATGTGGGTAAAAGGAACCCCACTAAACTCCATTGTTGATAGTGGTAGCCAGAAGAAGCTCATCTCAGTAGAGGTCATCAAGTGGTTGTCCCTGCCAATAACATTGCACCCACAACCCTACAACACTGGATGGATCTGCAAAGGAAGTGATCTTCATGTCAGCCAATAGTGTTGACTGTCGTATGACATCAAGCCCTTCAAAGATGAGGTATTGTGTGATATTTCTCCTCTCGAAGTTTGTAATGTTCTTTTGGGCCAACCTTATTTATGGAAACGTCATGATGTATATGAGTCTAGGCCTCGTAGTGTTATTATTACTTTGAACAGGAAATTGTACAGGATACCCGTGGAAGTACCTACTAGTTATATTTTCTTGATCTCTACCAAGAAATGTAGGAATGTCATCTCTCAGACCGGGAAATTTTTCTTCTTCGTTATTCACTCTCTAAGTGAGCGAAAGATTGTAGCCACATCTAGGGCCTCTGCAACCGATCTCTCCACACAACAGAACCAAGTCAATAAGGTTTTGGAGGAATACTCATATATCTTCTCATGTCCTACCAGGGTACGTCTTCATTTCCAGGTCAAGCATCCCATCGATTTGACCCCAAGCACACCACTACCCAATGGGCCATTCTACTATTTCTCTCTGTTAGAAAACGAGGAGCTCAAGGGGAAGATCCAAGAAATACTCCACAAGGGGCACATATGTCCCATATCATTGCCTTGTGGGATCCTGATCATGTTGGTGCAGAATAAATATGAGACCTAGTGAATCTGCATTGATTACTGGGCCCTGAATAAAATCACAGTCTTAAACTAGTACCTGATTCCCCAAATCGATGACCTCCTTGAGCAACTCATGGGAGAAAAATAATTCAGTAAGATTGATATGAAGTTTGGATACCACCAGGTCCCAATAGAAGAGACATATGTATGGAATACCACCTTCAAGTCAAAAGAAGGTCTTTTTGAATGGCTGGGCATGCCCATTGGTTTGAAAAATGCTCCAGCAACTTTTATGAGGATGATGGATGATATCCTATGACCTTTCACCGATACTTTTGTAGTGGTGTATCTAGATGACATCCTCATCTACAAGAATACTTGGGTGGAACACTTGCAGCATATTCAGCAGGTTCAGCACACCCTACCGTAACAAAAACTATATGCAAACTTGGAAAATATCTCCTTCAGCATGGACATGGTCCATTACTTAGGACACATCGTTGATCGACATGGTGTGCATGTGGATCCAGCCAATATCTAGGTCATCTATGACTGGTCAGCCCCAACCACACTAATTGAACTTTGGATCTTCTTGGGCCTTGCCAATTTCTATCGCAGTTTCATGTTGGGATTCTCTCATATAACATGGGCCCTCAACCAAGTAACTAGGGGTGGCAGTAAGGCAAAATTGTTGGATTACTGAGAGGAGGGGTGAATTAGTAATAACATAATTATAATCCTTTTTCTTCAAGTAATCCAAGTGTTATATCAATGTAGAATTATTATCCAATAATGAAAAATAAGAAATGAACAATCACACACATACATAGTACACCATTGTTCTACGTGGAAACGCAAATCAGGACAAAACCACATAATACGTTTTCTTATATGTCTTGAATAATTGCATTCATTGGAAGCACCAACTTCCTTTGTTTTCCAGTTGCAACTGGAAGGAAGCTCCAACCCCTTAGTTTCTCAGGCTACAACCTAAGGGAATCTCCAACTCCCCAATTCTCTGGCTACAACTAGAAGGAGGCTACAACCCCCTATGTTCTCTAGCTACAACAACCTCTCTTTGCCCCATCCAACCACTCTGAAGTAGAAGTAGAATGATGGAACCACTGTCACACCACCATTGTGAGATATACTATTGTAAACCTGTACCAATAAACCCGAACCATGCATCAACCATGGATCAACCTGTACCTCAACCTGTACCATAAACAAGTGCATCAACCATGCACCAACCTTTACCAAACAATCTGTAATCAAAATATACCATAAACAAGTGAAACCAAACATGTTCCAAGTATGTACCAATCATGTGTCAACTACTCATCAACTATGACTCATCAATATGTACCAACATCATCAAATTTACACCTCATGTATGTGCCAACTCATCAACTACTTGTCTCAACCATGTACCCAAATTGTACCTCAACCAACAAGCCTCATCAATTTCATCATCCAAATATGGTTTATAACTCTGTAATAGACCTGGTGTATAGGATCACATAGCTACAAACCTTCCCTAACTTTAAACAACAAGAGACTAGCATTTACATAAAACTTTTCTTTAGTCTCACATGACTAGTTTTGGATTAGTCAACAACCCTAACATGAAATAATCATAACTTTGTACCTGTAATGAATAAACATATGAAACTAATACACATTTTTATTCAATGTGTGTAATGCAATTCCTATGGCTGTCACTACTTGGAACCTCTCATAAAATTAGTTATAGGAAAAATGACATACCTTGTTGAATTCTGGCTTATTCTAGAGAGCGACCTTGTAGAGCATGCCCCACACAGAATATTTGCTGAATCGTTCTGATAATATTACATGAAATACTAAATATTGTACAATAACCAACACATTTTATATTACGTAATTTGGATATGTTATGAAGAAGTTATGGCATTTTTACTCGAAAGACATGTTTTTGACTAGTTTCAGGAGTAGCCACAAATCCTATTTTCCACGAAGTGTAACTCCAAAAATACAACGACCCATAAGATGAATTTTTTACCACAGATACTTGAATATGTTTCCTCAATGGAATAAAAATTTAACAGTCTGAATTATTCTATAAAACAATTTATTTCGAAAATTGTGAGAAGACCTGTAAATAACATACCTTAGAAGCATCATCAAAAGAATTTGTCCTTCCTTGAATTCTGGCCTTCTTTTCTTGACCTTCCCTCATAAATTTGGCTTAGATATCCTTTGGTTACCTCAGACACCTATAGGTATTAAATATTCTCAAGTGTTTCTAAGATGAGGGAGCCTTTCCTCTTATTTTTACTCTCCAAGTAGCTTCCTTAAAAACATCTTATAGGTCACTTTGCTCACTTTCCTTATTTTAGGGCTATCCCACTTCTAAATTTTCCATTAAATTTATTATTTAAATAATTCATTTTGTATTCACTTTGAATTACAGTACACTCATAAATTCACTTTATTATTTACCTTCTAAAATCTCTTAAACTACTTTGACTACTTTGACCTTTTCGGTCTTCTAGATGACATAAGAGGGTCTTCCAACTTCGTAAGGCCATAACTTCTCGAACCGTGAGGAGTTATGTGACATTCCACATACCAAAAAAAATGGAATGACATGTACCATCCATATAGAATAGTATTACCTACAAATATATCAAAACTCATACCATTATCCATCAAAAAAACTTGGGTCGATTACCCAAACCTGGGTTCTCCAACTTCTCATGGCCATAACTCTCTAACCGTGAGGAGTTATGTGACTTTACACATACCACCAGAAATGGCATGACATGCACTATCCATCTAGGATAGTTTCAATGACATGTTCACTACCCTTCATATCATTTTTCCACAAATAAGCATGGGTTATCTAACCATACTTCTAGGATAACTCAATCCATAAAGCGTCTTCCCGTGAGGGCTTTCACCATAAGGGGATCACTTTGGAGTTCATCCATTTATACTTATTTTCAACCATGACAAGAAAATAACAAGTCATATTTACATCAAACAATCTTGGTTCCATTACCCAACCTTTGTGCTACGGAGCTTTCTTCAAGGGTTAACATCAATGACAACCAACCTTAATCAACAATCTCCCCATTTGGAATTGATGGAAACACTTTGATGTAATAATGAAATCATATCACTCATGCTCCCCCTGGAACCATGACTTTTTCCTCTGCATATGATCAATTTGGTCCCCCTGGAACCATGCCTTTGTCCTCTTCATCTGATAAATCTGAACCATGCCTCTGTCCTTTGCATTTGATAAATCTTCGCCCCCTGGAACCATGCCTCTTTCCTCTGCATCTGATAAATATCTCCCCCCTTTTCATCAATGTCAAAGGTATCTTTCCATCTAGGGTTTCTCCCCCTGACTAAACTGTCTTCTTATGGTTCTTCCTCATGTACATACATATAAGATAAGCATTCAAAAGAATCCATTTTGGAGTAGAAATAACTTCGAGTCTCTAGCAAAGATACTAAAAGGCTTCCCGTGGAAGTGGTTTTGTAAAGATGTATGCCACTTGTTCTTTTGTGCCCACATAATCAACTATGATGTTCTTTTCTACAACATGTTCCCATAAAAAGTGATACTTTATTGGAATGTGCTTCATCTTGGAGTACATCACCGGATTCTTTGAGATACTCATGGCACTTGTATTATCACAATAGATTGGAATGGGCTCATCATACTCAACTTGTATATCTGTCAGAGTTTGTTTCATCCAAAGAACCTATGTACAACATGATTTTAATTCAATGTACTCTACCTCCGTTGTATATAAGGATATTGATGCTTGTTTCTTTCTTAAACATGATACTAAAAACTCACCCAAGTAGAATGTTTCTCCACTGGTGCTTCGTCAATCATCAATAGAACCTGCCCAATCTACATTTGTTTAGACAATAAGTGATAGATCCTTTCATTTTGGATACCATAATTCAAACTCTTTTGTTCCTTTGAGATATCCAAAAGTGCTCTTCACTGCTAATACATGTGATTCCTTTAGTGTTGCTTGAAATTCTGGCACCTGTCCAACTACCTGCATTACATCTGGTCTGGATGTTGTCACATATAGTAGGTTGCCCATCATTGACCTGTATTTCCTCTAATATTTAGACTTTGAATCATCATCTTTTCTCAACTTTCAACTGGTTTGCATGGGAGTGATAACTAGTTCGCAATATTCCATAACGAACCTTTTTAGCATTTCTCTGATATACTTGGTTTGAGAAATAAAAATTCCTTGGTTTTTTTGGTGTATCTGAAGTCCCAGAAAGAAGGATAGTTCTCCAAGTAACGACATTTCAAATTCATTCTGCATAGCTTTTGCAAATTTCTGGCTTAACCTATCATCATCACTACCAAAAATAATATCATCAACATAAACTTCAATTAATAAAATATTAGATTGACTTACCTTGATGTAGAGGTTGTTCTCTTCACTTTCTTTTCTGAACCCTGCCTACAATAGATACTTATCCAGTTTAGAGTACCATGCTCTAGGAGCCTGTTTTAGACCATACAAGGCTTTGTTTAATTTACACACATAATTTTCACTTCCTGACAACTGAAATCCGTCTGGTTGTTCAATGTAGAGTTCTTCTTCAAGTTCCCCATTTAGAAAATCTGATTTTACATCCATTTGATACATTTTAATATTTTTGGAGCATCCATAAGCTAAAAGAAAATGGTTTGCTTCCATTCTGGAAACTGGGGAAAATGTCTCTTCAAAGTCGATTCCTTCAACCTGCAAATATCCTTTACATACCAATCTAGATTTGTTCCTTGTAACATGTCCATATTCATTCAATTCATTGTTGAAGACCCACTTTGTGTTGATCACATTCTTATTCTTTGGTATTGGAACCAATTCCCAAGTGTCATTTTTCTCTATTTGATCCAATTCTTCATCCATGGCCTTATTCCAAGATTCATCCTTGTTGGCTTCTTCAAAATAATTTGGTTCAATTGTAGATAAGAGTGCTAGGTGTGTTTGTTCTGGTGAACAGATTCTTCTTCTAGTCTCAACTCCTGCATCTTTGTTTCTGATAATCCGATCTGAAGGATGATTCTTCTGTACTTGTTTACTGGGTGTATTTGGAGACACTTGTTGAAGTTTATCTTTTGCTTCTGTCATATTCTCTTCATCTTCCTCTTCTACTTCTTTTTCATCTTTTGCTTCTTATTCTAAGGGTTGTTTCATTGATTCATTTTCTTCTTTTGATTTTGGTCTTCCTGTTTCATCAATTGTTATGTTGATTCTTTCCAAAACATTGTTCAATCTTATATTCTAACACTTGTATACTTTATTTGTACTTGAGTAACCAACAAGTACTCCTTTGTCTACATGAGAGTCAAACTTTCCCATTCTTCCATATTCTCTTTTGGTATAGCATTTTCTTCCAAAAACTTTGAAGTGCTTTACATTTGTTGGTCTTCCTTTCCATAGTTCGTAAGGACTTTTGTAAGTGTTGTTTCTGATCATCACTCTGTTTCGAATGTGAACTATTGTATGCACTTCATGTGTCTAAAAAATATCTATCAATTTTGAATCCATTAACATTGTTCGAGCCATTTCCTGTATTGTCTTATTCTTTGTTTCAACAACTCCATTTTGTTGAGGTGTCCTAGCAATGAAGAATTGCCTTTTTATTCCATGATTTCTGCAGTAGTCCATAAATTCCTTTTAGGTGAACTCCCCTCCATTATCAGATCTCAAGCATTTGATTTTTGAATCCATTTCATTTTCAACCATTTCCTTGTAGATCTTGAAGTTTTGAAAAGCTTCTGGCTTATTCTTGAGAAAGCAAACTGTAGTTATTCTTGTATAATCATCAACTAATAACATGAAATATTTTCATCTTTTAATCCCTTAGTTTTAGTTGGTGCAACTAGATTAGTATGCACAATTTCCAGTGGTCTTGTCATTGAATATTCCTTTGATTTAAACCCGGTCTTTGTTTTCTTTCATTGTTGACAATGCTTGCATAAAGTGTTGGTTGGTTTTGTGATCTAGGGCATTTCTCTGACTACTTCTCTTTTCCAAACTTTGACAAGGTTATCAAAATGTATGTGCCCCATTCTTCTGTTCCATAGCCAACTTTCATCTTCCTTTCCTAGACAACACTTTTCATTTCCAATTTCACTTAACACATATATGTTGCTTGAATTGCTTGTAGTTGTAGCGACCAAATTCCCTGAACCTTATTTTATTATCTCACACTTTTGTGAATCAAAAGTAACTTTATGACCTTGGTCACACATTTTACTCACACTTAGAAGATTATGTTTCATATCTTCTACTAGTAGAACATTTTCTTCCTTTTAATTCTTGTTCCCAATTCGGACTATGCCTTTTCCAATGGTTTTGGCTGAACCATCATTTCCGAAGGAGACTAATCCATCTCTTTCCTTTTGTAATGTAAGAAACTTGTCTCTATCACATGTCATGTGTTTTGAAAATCCACTGTCAACATACCAACCATGTTTCTTTTTCTTAGTTGTTAGAGCAATTGTGCATTCTTCATTGTTATACCGATCTTTCTTTCTTATCCATGTCATTTTCTGAGGTTCTTGTCTGTGACTATTGTTATTCTATTTATGTTAATTAGGAAGGACTATCATTCTGCAATCTTTTTCCATGTGTCCAAAATTGTTACATTTGTAACATTCCACTTCAGTGCTCAAAGATTCAAACCTATTGTAACTTCTTCTCTATGTTTCCCTAGGTACTCTTGAATAACCCCTTTGTGTATGACTCTCAAGGTTGTTATTTTTGTTGTTGTTAGCTTTGCAATTCATAGCTTTATGTCCAAAATTATTACATGCATAACTTAAAAATATATATATAGTTTGATACCTGTGAGTTGAATATATTCTGAACGAAGGTTCTCTTATAAATCCTTCTTCTTCTTGAGGCCTATCTATCTATTGTTGATTATGAAATATGAATCTTCTTGGTGGAGGAGTGTCCATGTAATATTCCTTTTATATCTTCATATTCCCTTTGGTTGTTTATGCATAACTTTTTGGATATGTTTCTTGCTCTTTTGCTTTGGATCTTGATTCATTTTCTGTCTGATTGTATACAAGTCGACACTTGTCAAGATGAGATTTTTGACTACTGATAATGTCATCTAGAACTTTTGAGATATTCTTCATATTTTTATTTTGAATACCCTTTATTAGTGCAACAATCTTTGCTTCCAAGTTTCCAATGATCATGTCCTTTTCGTCTAGATTTTGTTTGAGTTCATCATCAATTCTTTTATCTTCTTCTTTTTGAACCTTCAATTTTGTGATCATTTGTTCTGGTTCTCGAGTATCCTTTTTCTTTTCTAGTTTTTCTTGTAGTTTCTTGTTTTTCTTCTTTTCTCTTCTGATAAATTCTATGGAACACATTAATTATTCTCAATAGTCAACTTTTTCTTCTTCGATTTCTTCTTCGACTTCTTCATACTCTTCTTCAGCTTCTTCATATTCTTCTTAGGAGTCTTCTCTGTCAGAGTCTTTTACTTCCATGAATAGAACTCTTCATGTCTCACTTTCATTGACTTCATCTTCATCTGATGATCAGATGTCTTCTTTGGTGGATAAACATTTCTTGAAAAATTTCTTTGTAGTTCTTTTTCCTTTATATCTTTGTTTTCCTTTTGAGTAACCTTCGTCATTTCTGTTTTTTTTATGAGGACATTTTTTAGCAAAATGACCAATGCCATCACAATCAAAACAAATTAAAGGAAACTTACCTCTATACCTACCATCGGTTCCCTTGTTCAGTCTTTTGACGAAGTTGGCCACTTCTTCATCATCTTCCGAGACGTCACTAATGTTGCTATATTCTTCTTGTTCCTTTTTATTTTTCATTGATCTTTTGGATGCTCTGAAGGATGCTTCTTTTACATATGGATTTTCCTATTCAATTCTCATTTCATATGCTATGAATATTCCATTCAGTTCATCCATGATTATTGAGTTTAGATACAATATTTCTTTTAGTGATGATATGTTAGGGTTAAATCTCATAGGAAGAGATCTTAGTACCTTTTGAACAATTACAGATTCTTCAATTTATTCTCCCAATCCTATGATTGCATTCACTATTTCATCAAATCGTAAGAAGTAGGATGGAATATTCTCATCTTTCTTCATTTTTAGTTGTTTGAACTAACCTTTGTAAGTTTGAAGCTTTGTTTCTTTGAATTTTGTATCTTCTTCATAAATATTTTGAAGGTTGTCCCAAATCTCTTTATTGGATTTACAATGTGCAACTTTGGTGAACACTATATCACTGAGACCATTGAAAAGTACATTTTTGGATTTGGAATTATTCTCACCGAGTTTCACTACTTTGTCATTTGTTGGTGGAACTGTTGGTGTTGTGTATCCGTCTACAATTGATTTCCAAACTTGAAATCCCTATGCCTATATATATATGTCTTCATCCTTAAGCTCCAAAAAGCATACTTTTGTCCATCAAACTATGGAATTCCATTTTTATACAAGTTGGTACTCTCCATGATCTACCTTTTAGTGGTTAAACTGATTTCTGAAGGAACCTGCTCCAATACCAATTGTCGGATTACTGCGAGGGGGGGTGAATCAATAATAGCGTAATTATAATATTTTTTCTTCAAATATTCCAAGTGTTATATCAATGTAGAATTATTATCCAATAATGAGCAATAAGAAATGAACAATCACACACATACACAGTACACCCGTGTTTTACATGGAAACTCAAATTGGGAGAAAACCACGGAATGTTTTTTCTTATATGTCTTGAAGAATTACATTCATTGGAAGCACGAAAATCCTTTGTTTTCCAGATACAACTGGAAGGAGGCTCCAACCCCCTAGTTTCTCAGGATACAACTTGAAGGAAGCTCCAACTCTTCAATTATCTAGCTACAACCAAAAGGAGGGTACAACCCCCTATGTTCTCCGGCTACAACCAGAAGGTGGCTACAACCACCTCTCCTTGCATTGTATAACCACCCTAAAGTAGAAGTAGAATTATGGAACCAATGTGACACTATGAATGTGAGATATATCATTTTAAACCTGTACCAATAAACCCAAACCATGAATCAACCATGCATCAACGTGTACCTCAACTTGTACGATAAAAAAGTGCATCAAACTGTTAGTGATATTTCTTGTTTAGGGGGTTAGATATCAAAAGAATGGATTAAAACCCACTTTTCCAAAGTTTTGGGCAATAATGCGCCCATGGTAAGCAGCAAGAAAGTCTGGGCGGTCCAGATTTGCGTGCACAAATCGACAGCGCACAACAATTTTCGGACCTCCCTTGCCTTTCGATCTTTAAGCGAGGGGGGGGGGTCCGAGATCGGGGGTGCAACTCTCCGACGGACCAGATGAGCGCGCCCGGATCAATAGCAATGAAGACCTTTTCAGACCCCCCCCCCGCCTTTCTACCTTTAAGCGGAGGGGAGGGTCCGGGATCCCATGTGCAGCTTCCCGACGGCCACGATCGTAGCGCCCAGATCAACGGCGCTCGTGCGGCCCCGCTCTTCTTATCTGCCATATGATTAACCAGTGTGGGCCCTCCTCCTGTCATTTCATTCTTCCATCCACCTTTCCCTTGCTGCCGTGTGTCATCCATTTACCTCTCCTCTTTGGTCCGCATTGCTCTCCTTCCTTTCCACTATCCGTTCATTCTCTGCCACGCATCCCGTCTCTTTCCACATCAGTTTCTCACTCGAAGGTGAGTCCTTTTCTCCCATCTTCACCCCGTCTACCTGACTGTCTTCTGCCACGAATCATCCCCTGTTACCCCTCTCTGTCATCACTCTCACTTCTCGCCATCACTCCTACCATACACCATGTCCTCCCCTCCGCGCTGGCCCTCATGTCCATCCCTCAAGCTATTCGGTTGTTCCAGGTGGCAGCGTGAGAAGTATTCCCTATCCCGAGATGCTGAGTTGGCTGGGCCGTTATCAATCCCAAGAAGAAGTTATTGAAGCGGTTGGTGGTGGTTAGACATCGTCTCTGTCATAATGGGGACGTCCCGCAATGAATTAAAAGCATGTCGATTCGCCGAATAAACTGTCAGAAGGTTGATCGCGTCTGCCATAAGTTGCATGACCATTCAAAGATCGCAGCTCTATGTTGTCAGAAGCCATGCAGACGCAAAGCCTTCAATGCAGTTTCTTGGTTCCGTTGCTGTTATTGTTTTGAGTATATGTAGGCATTTTTTACCATTTTGGTAATCATCGATGGTAGAGCTAATCTTTCGACTGTAAAGTTTCAGCGACATTCTGGTTTCATGGTCATGCCTCTGTGTTTGAGATTTCTTGGTTTATAACAAACAATTTCCTTTCTTTCTATCTCTGTTTCGTCTTGGCTAGAGGGTTCACAGTGAAGGATTCACGTGGACTTAACAATCTTATTGCGAAAAAGGATTTGTTATGGCATCGTTGTATTCTCTGGTATATGTGTTCGAATGTAAAAGGATTTTGCGTTTGAATGCACTTCTTCTCTAATCTGTAATGAACCTGATGTTTATTGTGGACCACTGCGCTTTCTCACATAAGTCTTCCACCTGCTCACCCTTTATTACGACTCACTGTTTGGAGTTTATCATGACCTCACTCGTTCATGCATGCCTGGTCCGGTTTCTAAGTTGAAATTGTGCTATTTCGAGTTTCTCTCCATTTGATCAACGTTAAAACAAATCGTGACATTAAATCTGATGGGCTTCGGGCTCTGCTCCTGCTAGCAATCCAGGAGTGACTTCCGAAAGCTAACATTTCTGGCGCCGCTGCCGGGGACAAAGTTGAAGATTTTCCCTGGGCAGAACGACAACGACTAACTGATTTCTGAAGGTGCATCAGATATCAGAACTAGAAGATTGCTACTGTGCACCTGGCGACTCCGCTGTGACGACTCCGCTGGGGAGAACCTGTTCTGTCATCTGTGGCTTCGAGAGGCAGACATATGAGGTCGAATCCACATTTTCCTTTAGTCACTCCAGAAGCAGACTTGGAAGCTGTGCGCAGAAAGGGAAAGAGGGCAGCAAAAGAAGTTTCTGTCGATGAAAAAGGTAACACACCCTCCCCTTCTGTGAGAACTCCATTTTCAGATTCTCAGTTTCCTGGCCGCCCTTCCTCTGAAGTTTCTCGTTTTTTGAACTTTGGGAGTGTTCCTGCTGAGTTTTCCCCTCCTGGTCCAATATCAGAAGGAGAGATCCTTGTCACTCCCCTCTCAGGAGGTTTCACTACTCCTCCTTTGATTACTAATGTTCCACAGAGAGGACCACTTGCACATTCAAGTCCCTTAGACTTCTCTCTGTTTCCCCCGTCATCTCCTATGAGGACCTCTTCTTCTTCCTCACCTGCCCATACTCCATCTCCTCCCAGTTCCCCTCCACTCAATATCCCTATGGCTGGTGTTAACCCCCCTCCGAACAGAATGGATGCCATAGTCGCTGCTAGATATTCTCCTTTGATCCTTCCTCAGCCTTTGAACCCTCTCCCTGCTGGAGACTATTTGAAATATATGCCCAAGTTCAACGGTGAGGGAGATGTGACTGCTGAAGAGCACCTGGACGCCTTCTACATCTATGATGATAACCTAAATATTGAGAACGAAGATGTCTGGATGAGAGTCTTCATCCAGAGCCTAGATGGTGAAGTTAGGAAATGGTTCAGGGGGCTGGCCCCTGGATCTATTGCTGGGATTGAGGCTCTGAATAATGTTTTCCTGAGGCAATGGGGGGACAGAAAAGATTATATATATTACATGACTGAGTTTGGTTCCTTGAAGAAGCAGGAGGGAGAATCAGTTTCTGACTTCTCCAAAAGATTCAATAAAATGTATAATAAGATTCTTGCAGAGATAAAGCCTTCTAAAGCCTCTGCTCAAATTTCATATGCTAGTGCATTTGACCCTGATTTTTGTCTCGTATTAAGAGAAAGGAGAGCCACCTCTCTAGCTCAGATGAAAGATGCAGCTATAGAGGTGGAATCTAATATACTAGCTGCAGACAGACTGAGGAACAAGACTAACACAGATAGAATAAAAGGAAGATCGGAAGCCTTGACTTCTGACTCTAACATCTCTGGCCCATCTTTGTCCCACCCTCAAGTAAATGAGCTGACCCAGCTGGTTAACGTTCTGAAAGAAGAGATGGAGAGAATAAAGGTGGAAAGAAGGAAGATGTATAAGGGCCCTCAGAACACAGAGAATAAAGGAGGTTTCAGAAGGCCAAACAATTTTTCTCCTCCGACTATGCACAAAGAAAAAGAAAGAGACAGAGATGATCAGAGAATTCAGGCTCCCTTCCAGAACAATTTCATGGCCGATGAAGAACGAGGAGAAGTGGACGAACCTGAACCAAAGATTCACAGTTTAGAGGGCACTCCCCCCTTTCCTCATCTGACCAAATCAGCATATGAAGAGTCTCTCATGGATGGTCAACTCAATGAACTCAGCAAGGCAGACAAAGCTGGTGGTGGCCAAGGCAGGTATAACCTGAGATCAAATAAAAGGGCAGCAGCATATGAAGTTCCTGAGTCATCCTCTAGAGCACAGAAGCCTACTGACGAGGTACCAGACAACCATAAAGGTAAGAAGGCCCAACCTCTCTCCCCCATCATTCAAATTCATGCTCCTGAGATTAGAGAAGTTCCAAAGCTCACATCTTCTTTTAATTTTGAGCATGAAATCCAAAAGATCAGAATCCTTGTGCCCCTCACTGAGTTAATCAAACATGGGGAATTCAAAAAACGCTTCTCCGACCTGTTGAAATCTGAAGCCCCAGGCCCATCCACAGATTGCATAAACCTACAAGATGAAAGGCCTGCGGTGGTCCTAGGTCCTATGGTAGAAGACAGAGATGATTCATCCCCTCCCTTCTACACCTCCCTGAATATACATGACAAGGTGCTGCATAATTGTTTAATGGATTCAGGGGCCTCCCACAACCTCAT
>ML780644.1:332709-357803 GCA_009831015.1 Picea engelmannii | reverse complement strand
GATCCTTCTAGAAGCGGAAGCTTCTATTAGGTCTTCTTACATCCGCCTTATTCTATTTTATTGAAAGGTCTTATTAATATTGACCTTTATTACATCTGAATACATTGATCTACCTATGTGCGGGTTAGGACCTTAACACTCTTATTTCTACTCTCCAAGTAGCTTCATTAAAAGCATCTTCTAGTTCACTTTGCCACTTTCCTTATTTTAGGGTTAACCCACTTCTAATTTTTCCATTAAATTTATTATGTAAATAATTTATTTTGTATTCACTTTGAATTATAGTACACTCATCAATTAACTTTATTATTTACCTTCTAAAATATCTTAAACCACTTTGACTATTTTGACCTTTTGGATCTTCTAGATGACTGTCTCCTTCCCAGGAATGTAATGTCTCCACTGACTGCAAGCTTGCACAATGGAGTACATTTCTTTTTCGTAAGTAGTCTTCCCTATGTCCAACATAGCTATAATTGAGCCATGCATATCTCAATTGGCCACAACCCCTTTCAGGTGGGGTTGGGATTCCAACCATTAGGCCCCATGCATGTTTCACTACCCCTAGTTACCACCTTGACCGACTCATCCCCTACTTCGCCAAAAGATGACAAAGCCACCTAGTTTAGTCAGAGGATCTAGCACATATGCCAACAGGTTAAGGATATTCTACAGAAGTGTAATTCCAAGTATAATCAGTTCCAGTAATTCCAAGTATAATCAATGAAAGAACGCCTTACAGGTCCCCATTGGAAGCTTCTCCTAGTCCATTATGTTTCGTACACCATCCCCAAGGCTATGGGTGAAAATTCTTTTGAGCTCAACATTCCCCCTTTCCTTGGCCTACACCTAGTCTTGAACATGGCTCTCCTTCGACCATATTTCCCACCATTATTGGACACCTCAGAGATAACAAAGTAGTTGACACCAACATAGCTCAAACCTGAATGCATGAAACATTCATCCAATGATCATATTTTTTATGCACAAATCAAGGGCACTTGAAAAAAAAGGATCCAACTTTATCGAGTCTTCAAAGAAGGGCAACTCCTGCACCAAGGCAACTGGATCACTTGGGGCCAAATTCAATAGAAATTTCCTCATATGATGGGGGAACTCAATGCAATGGAGACCATTTCTTCCTAAGGAGTTAGGATTGATCCAGGTGGATATCAGTGGCCACCCACCTTTTCCAACTTGCTTAAAAGAGTTTTTTGGCAATTTTGGCAATTTACTATTTTTAGTAGTTTTAACTTCCAGGGCCATTTTGAGGGCCTAAATGAAGGTTTTTCGGGATCGATATTATCAATAATTATGAAAGGCATAATTTAACCCCCAAAATTAATCTCCTCGAATATACCTTTCAAACGGGTTATCGTACGCCTAAAACGGAGATCGTATGCAAAAGTTACAACCCCGAGAAGTTGATGTACTCACTTACCCAAACGGGGCCCACATGACTTTTGGTGCTTCATCTCCTAGGGTTAGGTTTTTGGATGTCTAGAATTTTTGACATTCCTGTTTATTTTAAAAAGGCCTTCAGATATTCATTGTAATCATCTTCTTTTGAATGAGCACAACTGTCACATCTCTTCTCAGAGATAAGCCACCACCATTCCCACAAGCTTGTTTTCTGCTGCATTTTATAGTTTCATCTTATTTCATTATTGAATAAAAAACTAGTTTTACGATATCTCTGTTATTTTGTGTTAATCATATTTTAATAATCTATATTCATTTCATTCTACTCATAAAATCCAGATCAACCACTACTGGTTTCACCCCATATGAATTACTGTATGTAAAGAGAGTAGTGTTGTCGATTGAAACATAGATCCATAAAGTTAGAACGACCATACAACATGGCATGGACTTAACTAAATCTCAGAAGTAGAGACTCCTCCAAATCAATGAACTAGATGAACTTCACCAAGATTCCCTCCATCACAAAAAATAATAATACATCAAAGAGCTTGAAGGCATGACAAGTTCATTAAGAAGAAAAAATTCAATGTTGGAGATGGCTGAATCCAAGTTCAAATATTTTAGAGGGAAGTTTGGCACTCAATGTCTCGGGATTTATGAGTATGATAATGTATATGACAATGGATCCATCAAAATTTACACCATTGACAACAAGAAAACTCCTCTAATTTAAAATGGACTCAAGCTTCGATTATATCATAAAACCATATCCAAAGAAGTTTTTTTGAACATAATCATTAGTAGATGGCCCAAAAATGATTTCGAGATTGTAAACAAGGGGGAAACTATTGTTGAATGATTCATATATATTAAAAAAAAACCATCTATGAGAACTGTTAGGGGCATTCTTAGGACATGTTTTTTGGAAAAAAACTTATGTTGACACATGAACTGTTAAATTTTTTTTTAAAAGAGACAAAAAAGAAAAAAACTTCACGTATTCTAAGATATGCAGGGGAGAATAATGTTTCTCAACTCCCATTGGTACAACTCTTATTACTGTAATTCCATCTTATTGCAACTCCTATTGCTACAACTCTTGTTTCTACATTTCTAGTTTGTTGTAACTTTTGTTGTTGCAACTCCTATTGCTGCAACGTTTTTACTCCCACTCGCATTGTTGCAACTCATCCCACTACAAATATTGTTTCTACAATTCCTTTCACCAGAAATCTACATATTTCTACCACAAATACACTGCTAAGACATATATATTTTATTTGGAAAATCATTAATACCACTGAGATACCTTGACAAGTCGCAATTCAGTCCCACATGTTGTTGCAACTCGGTCGGTTGTTTCAACTATTCCCGTTACTACAATTCCTTGTATTGTTGCAACTCTACACTTTTCTACAAATCCAAGAAAATATTGCAACTTTGTCATTTTTGCAATTCCTCGTGATTCTACAACTCTGTACCTTGCTACAGCTCTAGATCTCTGCCAAAAATATGCTCCCTGCTACAAATCTAGATCACTTCCATAACTCTGCACCATGTTGCAACTCCATAATGCTATGAGAACTCCACACCTTGTTGCAACTCTCAAACATTTCTGCAACTCTTCATGTTGCATCAACTCTATGTACTATTGTGACTCCACGTGTTGTTGGAACTCTTGATGTCAACACGATAGCTTGATGAAGGTATCCATAATCATGGAAAGACATGGTAATATTATAAGGTATGTCCCTTGAAGTATGTTATGAGAAAGCATTGAATTAGTATAGTTACAATCTAATCACACCACTAAAACTCCATCACATAATAATAATTGCCCAAACTACAACACGATTACCCCTTTCCACTACCATTCCCATTCATTCGAACTCACGACCCTCCAAATCATCCATATTGAATTCTATCCACATTCATTCTAGTTCTATATAGGAAAATGGGAGGCTTATTGAACTGCAAAGATACCTTAGAAACCCTCTTTCTTGTAGCATATGACTCTTGGAAAAATTTCCAAGTAGGGAGGTTAGCTGGAATACCTAAATAGGCTACACAGATATGATGATGATGTGGTGTTGAAATTATGGACATTACTTTCATCATAATCAAGAAATGGGTAGAATGGGTAGTTGTATATTTTATAGAGGAAATAATTTCAGAGGCCACTAAGCTTACTCGGGCGGGAAAATGGTGGCATTTTCATCAGATGCCCAAGCCCAAAATTCTTGAATAGTGTCTTGAACTAGAGGAAGCATTAATTAAAAAGGGAATAGATTTTGGTAGAACTTCATTGTCAATCCCATATAAATATTTATGTATCGTAATGAAATGTAAAATTACCTACAAGGGCCGATATGGTGTCGTCTACCTACAACACATCATGTTATTAGACCACCTATGACATGGAAGGCTCGTCAATTTATCATTTTTCCTTTGGATAACACTGCAAAACATGGAAAACACATGAACATAATTTTTTTTCCTTGAGAATCCTTCTCACACCATGGGTTGTTCAAACTATGGGTCAAATGACCACTAGAGAGGATAGGGAAGGCTTGAATCGAGGTGGAAAGAGTATTGATCAACACCGTAATTCCACCTAGAAGAGAAGTAGCCACTACAAATCCTCCATGGATGATCCAAAAAGGATCTAGAAGAGACTAAGGATAACTTAGAATTCACAGAATCAACTCAGGAAGCTCATAATGGCCCCAACAAATAGAGAAAGAGAAAAAATTCAAAGTCCTCAAAACTCAGTGAAATTGACATCATTGTGAAGAGTGTGTGGCAAGATTTCCAATGACGTAAATGGTTCATCAAACATAATTACAAATGAAAGATATTCGCAGTCAAATTTTTCATCAACCTAGCCCAGTTAGTAGGGATGAGTCAACATCCATACTATTGACATCGGCATCAATATGGATGATGTCAGTGTCTGTATAGTGTACATGACACATGAAAAGGGTGACATCTGTCATGATGAAGTCAGCATGACTTCAACATGGTGATGTGGCATCACCAAAGGCTACCACGTGTCACTCATTTTCGACATTTTCAGGTCGACATGTGGACCAATGAGGAAGTTCCATGTGGCATTCCATACAACCATGTGTAAGGATGTATGGGATGTGGAAGACACGTGGAATCCATACCATACATGGTAGGCAGACGACATGGCAGGGTGATTGTACAAGTGGATAGTGTGGGTCAATAGGTGGCTGCTATATGGCCCAGTCATGGGATGCCACATGGCAGTGGGAAAATTCCCAATGAGGGCCAGCTACCATAAATACAAAACTAAAAAATGGGTTGGTTGGAGCCAACCCCCATATATGACACTATTATCACAATCCCGCCATGTTTGGACTAGCTAAACCATACTTTTCCAACTCTAGAACCATTTTCCAAAGATAGGGGAAGAAATTTTCATGGTTCAAAACAAACAATCCATAGGGAGGAGGCCCATGGGTTTTACCCCGACACCTCCCTCAATATTAGTGCCTTGATACATTCGTCAACTGTTGGGCCAAACAGACGGGGTTGGTAAATCCTCCACCGTTTTAATTTAAGAAGAGGTTCTGCCAAGGAATGGAGGGGGAGACTAGGGCGTGCGACGTACCATACTAGGGCATGGAAAACAATGAAAAGGACAATCATTATTATAGGTTGAGGGCACAATAATTGAGACGAATTTTCTTAGGGGCCTGGAAGTGCCAGAATTAGATTGAGGCATGGAGACAGTAATTTTTGGGTAATTCAACATCACGGGTCTAGTGGTGTTGTCTGTTTTATGATCTAAGAAAATATTCTACATCTTAACTCAAGAATGAGGTATACATATGTATTTTTCCAAATTATTTTGCTGATTTAATAAAAAGGGCTACCCATTTGAGAGAAGGACCCAGACACATATTCCACCAAGGAAGAACTTCATTGTCAAGTTTTTTTGTGTTTAGATCTGATTCTTATGTCTCTTCACTATTGAGTTATTCCTTATTTATGGCACACTTCAACTTATTCTCATTTAATAAAATTACTTTATAAGTCACATCGATGAAAAGATACCAAATCATGTTGGTATCAGAAAAATCATCTTTGAATTGAATTGTTGAGTGTGAATGATTACTAGGGCCAAGCATAATAAGGTTGAAGGAACTCTTAATAGTTTCAATATCGAAGTTGGTCCTGCATCGTGAAGGAAGAAAATGGCCAAAGAGGAAAAGCATGATGAATAGCAGAAAGAATTCCATATGGTCTTTTATCGCATGCCAAAAATGGTCAAACAAATCTATGGAGACTATGAGAAGAGGATATAGAAGAAAGGAAAGAAAAATAAAGTACAAGCATATGATAATTCTTTAGTGAATCAAGGGGCTAGAGGAGACCCTCATGAGCCTCCATATTCACCATCAAGTTCTAGCTCTTCCTCCTCTAATCATTTTCATCCTTCACATGATTGTAGCCATAAAATCTCTTTTAATAAACCACTATTAAATATTGATGTAAAATTTTATTTACCTATGTTTAATGGAGATGCTAATCCTAAAAAACTAGATAATTGGATGCGACAGGTTGAAGTATATTTTCAAGTTCAATAGATTGATGAAGATGAAGTTAAAGTGCAATTGGCTTCTCTTCGTTTGGAAGGAATTGATCTCATATGGTGGGAGAGAAAACTTCAAGAAAGCATTAAGTGTGGTAATCTTCTTTCCTCGTGGTCAGAATTTAAGTTAGTGATAAGGAAGCAATTTTATACATTGGGTTATTTACACAAAGAAACGATGGAATGGAAAACTTTAAGAAAAAGTAAAGGTCAAACTGTACAAAGTTTCACAGAAGAATTTAGGTAGAAATATATTTCATTAAACATTCCTTTGGATTCTTATGAAAATTTAATGAAGTATATCAGCACACTTCACAGTTATATTTGTCATACTTTACTATTGTTTAACCCCGCCAGTATTTATGAAGTTTGTGTGCAATACACTCACCTTGAGAACAGTGGAAATCATGTTCAAAAATATTCCACAAAGAAACCTTCCAATCTCCCACATAAGAAGTTTAAGAAGTTTAAAACGAAGGACAAAAAGACCACCACTATAAATAGAGAAGAAGGAAAGCCATCTTGTACTCATTGCAAGAATAATGGTCACAACGATGAACATTATTGGAAACTAAATCCAAACAAGAGAATGAAACATTTCAGTGGAAAGGGGAAGACTAATACCATTTCTATAGTGCCACAAGATCTTGGTTTCGATTCAAGAAACAAAGGAAATATCACAATGGTGGAAGTACATGGTAAAGATTCCCTTTATGCTAGTTCAAATTCCAATAATGAATCTCATGATTATTAAAGAAAGAGGAATGAATTATTTCATATAAGAATTGTATCTAAAAAAACTAAGATAGATAAATTATTTGATTTGGGTTCCCAAGTAAACTTGATATCTGAAGCACTTGTCAAAAAGATGGGTCTTGAAACTAAACCACATCCAAAGCCTTATCCTCTTGGTTGGGTATGTGATAAAAAAAAAATTAATGTCACCAAGCAATGTAATGTCAAATTTTATTGACGAAGTGGATTTGGATGTTGTATCACTTGATAAATGTGGCATAGTGTTGGGGATTCCTTATCTTTATGATATAAAAACAATGTTATTTCTCCATGAGAAAAAATATCACCTTACTAAAGGGGGAATGTTATATATGAGGTTAAACACAACAATTTTTAGTGTATCACAAATGAAGAGAATTTTAAACACTAATAAGAGATATGTACTCACAATCGTAAGGGAAAAGGATGTCGGAACATCCGATGCTTTTCAAGGATCTAATCCTTGTCATAGGAAAGAATTAATTGATATTGTTTCGAAGTATGATGATATTTTCTAGGAAACAGATGGATTACCTCCCAAGAGGGAAATCCAACATGAAATACATATTCAACAAGATTCTCCTCTTCCTAATGTCGGCATGTACAGGATGTCAGTTGTAGAGATGACATAGATCAAAAAACAGGTACAAGATTTATTGGATCAAGGGGTCATCAGGCCCAACTCATATCCTTGTGGTTCTTTGATCATGATGGTGCCAAAGAAGGATGGAACATGGTGAATGTGTGTCAATTACCGATCCTTAAACAAAATTATGGTGAAAAATTGATACCCTCTTCCTCATATAGATGATTTACTTGATCAATTAAACAATGTTGTTGATTTCACTAAGTTGGATTTGCGCAGTGGATACCATCAAATCAGGGTTGCAGAATAGGATGCATGGAAAACTTCCTTTAAAACCAAACAAGGGTTGTTTGAGTGGTTATTTATGTCATTTTGGATTTGTAATTACTCAACAACCTTCATTCATGTGATGAATGATGTATTTGGGCCATTTCTAGATGATTTTGTGATTGTACATTTAGACAGCATTCTTATATTTAGCGGGACTTGGGATGAACATGAAAGGCATGTAACAAAATTATTGGATACTTTGCAAAGGAAAATTTTGTATGTAAAATTTTCCAAATATGAATTTGGTAAGACTACACTTGTGTACTTAGTGTTAGAAAATAATAGGTGTGTTCATTTAACCATAGACAATATAGAAATATTGTCACCCAACCATAGACCAAAGCCACCCCCAACCACCTTAAACTTGATAGAGAATAATTTTGGAAGAAAAACCTAGGCCTAATAGCCAATGAATGTAGCGTATCACTCTCGAGAGTTACCATACAAAGAAGAAAGTCCAAACCAAACCTAGAGAGAGTCCAACACTGAAACCAAAAATACAAGTTGCAATAGTTGCAGCTGCAACTACTCTCCAGACTTGTGCAAAACTAAATTTCTACAATTGTGAGTTGTTTGTGTCCAAATGAGCTCTGACATCCTGTATTTATATTGTTCCTCCTTATCTTTCTGGGCCGAATTCTCATTCTGAAGGCTAAAATCTCAATATTAAATATTTCCTTTATCCGACTTGTCTTCTAGGATTATGTCCAATTCCTTAGGTTTTCTTCTTGCTTCCTAGAATATTCTATTCTTGTCAGGGTTACATGTGGAGGTTAATACCTCTTGTAACTACTATAATATCAACACTTTGTCCTATATAGGGAGGTATTGAAGTCAATGGTCTTGATCACAATCATACCATTCAACCGGTAGCATCATCATAGCCATACATGCTATCTCATGAGCACCATCATCACTATCGGTATCATATTATAGAATCAAATGCATCATCTCCCAAAGCCATAATCCATCTGAGTAATCATGCATGATGCTGAATAAGTCACCCACTCTAGAGAGTGATACACGAACCATTATTCTAATCCAAACATATGACCTAGAAGAATAACTATTCCAATAGATGTTGGAAGCCATGCCATGGGCTACAAGGACTATTCTTCTAATACAGGCATATGTCCTAGAATAATAAATGTCCTATACCATTTTCAGTCTAGAGAATGTTTGTCCATCAACACACTGACTATCGATATAGTTGATAATTATTTTCAACACTACTGATAGTCTACATGGAAATCAAAACAATGTCATTCAATAGAACACAATTGTGTCTATCCATAGTAGTATGGTACATGACCACACCAAGTAGCACATGAATACTCAATCAACGACACATAGTCACAATCAATGTAACACATCCACCAAAGTAGAATACATCGGATTTCTAGAGACATATGATCTCCATACCAATCATATAATATGATATCAACCTGCATAAAACAATTTCATGACATAAACTAAGTCCTCTCGGCCATTCTTCCACTCACATATGTGAGATATGGAAGAGCATATTCCCTCAGAATTTAAAACATCAACCATGGGCTATCTGGACTATTATTCTCAGGCATGGAAGAATAAGTGTCCCTTATTTTTGAGCCTATACCATTCACCTAAATGGTCCATGACTTCGACACTATTCATAGTGAAACCTAGAGAGAATGAGTATGCCAAAGGGAATGTTTATCCTTGATTTTTGAACCTTGACCATTCACCTTAATGGGCCATTCCTCCAGCACTAATCATAGTGAAACTTGGATAGAATGAGTCTACCCTAGGAAATGATTGTCTCGAACATTTCCTAATGGAAATGACTATCCTCCACCAACCTCCAAAATGAACCATTCTTCAAAACATCTCACAACTGTGAACTTCGAAAGAATGAATGCCCAACGAGGAAAACCATTCTAGTTTACCACTACTCAGAGTGACTACCAAGAAGAATAACTTTCCTAGACCATTCCTCCACATTGTCCACAAGGGGAATTGTTGGTAAATCCACCCCCATTTTAATTTAATAAGAGGTTTCGTCAAGGCACAAAGGTGGACACCAGGGTGTATGACATAACATACCATGGCATGGAAAATGATTAAAAGGATGATCATTATTGAAGGTTGAGGGAATATAAACTGAGACAACTTTTCTTAGGGGTTTGGAAGTGCTAGACTCAGATCGAGGCATGGAGACAACCATGTTTTGGCAATTCAATTCCACAAATCTAGTGGTGTTGTCTGTTTTCTGATCTGAGAAAATATTCTATAGCTTAACTCAAGAAAATTTTACATCAAGTTTTAATAATTTTTTTGAGATGTTAATCCTAAAAAGATAGATAATTGGATGTGACAGGTTCACGTATATTCCGTGTTCAATATATTGATGAAGACAAAGTTAAAGTTCAATTGGCTTCTCTTTGGTTGGAAGGCACGACTCTCGTATGGTGGGAGAGAAAACTTCAAGAAATAATTACGTGTGGTAATCTTCTTTCCTCATGGTCAGAATTTAAATCAGCGATAAGGAAGCAATTTTATCCATTGGATTATTTAATTAAAGAAACAATGGAATGGAAAAGTTTAATACAAAGTAAAGGTCAAAATGTACAAATTTTCATGAAAGAATTTAGGAAGAAATATCTTTCATTAAAAATTCCTTTGGATTCTTATGAAACTTTAATGAAGTATATGGGCACACTTCATAGATATATTTGTCATACTTTACTATTGTTTAACCCCACCAGTCTTGACAAATTTTGTGTGCAAGCCACTCACCTTGAGAATACAGGAAATCATGTTCAAGAAGATCCCACAAAGAAGCCTCCCAATCTCCCACATAAGCAATTTATTAAGTTTAAAAGGAAGGAAAAAAAGGCCGCCACTGTAAATAGAGAAGAAGGAAAGCCATATTGCACTCATTGCAAGAAGAATGGTAACAATGATGAAAATTGTTGGAAACTACATCCAAAGAAGAGAACAAAACAATTTGGTGGAAAGGGGAACACAAATACCATCGTTACAGTGCCACAAGATCTTGGTTCCAATTTTGGAGACAAAGGAAATATCACAATGGTGGAAGTACAAGGTAAAGATTTTGTTCATGCTAGTTAAAATTCCAATATTGAATCTCATGATGATGAAAGAAAGAGGAATGAATTATTTCATATATGATTTGTATCTAAAAAAACTAAGATAGATCAATTATTTGATCTAGGTTCCCAAGTAAACTTGATATCTGAAGCACTTGTCAAAAATATGGGTCTTGAAACTAAACCATGTCCAAAGCCTTATCCTCTTGTTTGGGTACGTGATAAAGAAAAACTTAATGTCACCAAGCAATGTAGGGTCAAATTTTATATTGCTTCAAATTTGATTGATGAAATGGATTTGGATGTTGAATCACTTGATAAATGTGGCATAGTGTTGGGGAGTCCTTATATTTATGATAGAAAATGAGTCTTATTTTTCCATGAGAAAAAATATCACCTTACTAAAGGGGGAGTGTTATATATTGTTAGAGACCGTAGAATGAGGGTAAACACAATACTTTTTACTGTAGCACAAATGAAGAAGCTCATAAACACTAATAAGAGACATGTACTAATAATCGTAAGGGAAAAGGATGTTGGAACATCCGACATTTTTCAAGGATCTCATCCTTATAATAGGAAAAAAATAATTGATATTGTTTCTAAGTATGATGATATTTTCTAGGAACCAGATGGATTACCTCCTAAGAGGGAAATCCAACATGAAATACATCTTCAACAAGATTCTCCTCTTCCTAATGTGGGCATGTACAAGATGTCAATTGTAGAGATGACATAGATCAAAAAATAGGTACAAGGTTTATTAGGTCAAGGGTTCATCAGGAAAAACTCATATCTTTGTGGTTCTTTGATCGTGAGGGTGCCAAAGAAGGATGGAACATGGTGAATCTGTGTCAATTACTGAGCCTTAAACAAAATCACAATGAAATATTCATACCCTCTTCCTCATATAGATGATTTACTTGATCAATTACAGAATGTTGTTAATTTCACTAAGTTGGATTTGTGCAGTGGATACCATCAAATCAGTGTTGCAAAAGAAGATGCATGGAAAACTTCCTTTAAAACCAAACAGGGATTGTTTGAGTGGTTAGTTATGTCGTTTGGGATTTGTAATGCTTCGACAACCTTCATGCTTGTGATGAATGATGTATTCAAGCCATTTCGAGATGATTTTGTGATTGTATATTTAGACGACATTCTTATATTTAGTGGGACTTGGGATGAGCATGAAAGGCATGTAAATCAAGTATTGGATACTTTGCAAAGGGAAAATTTGTTTGCAAAATTGTCCAAATATGAATTTGGTAAGACTACACTTGTGTACTTAGTGTTAGAAAATAATAGGTGTGCTCATTTAACCATAGACAATATAGAAATATTTTCACCCAACCATAAGACTAAGCCACCCTTGAGCACATTAACCTTGAAAAAGAATAATTTTGGATGCAAACCCTAGGCCTAATAGCTATGGATGATTTTAAAGTATAAATTTTTCTCATGGGCTAATTTTCCATAGTTTTTCCAAAAATGAGATTCTCTATTTTAAAAATGATTCACCCAAATTCTATAGGATCAAATGATTTTACCTTAAAAATCACCAAAATGTTATTAAAACTATATAAAATCCTTAGAAATTTGAATATTTTTACAAAAATATTGCCAAACATTTATAGTTGGCATATGAAGGATAAGTAAGATTCGCTAAGGTTTCTACATTTTAAAATAAATTTCCATCCTTAAAATCATCCCTACTAATAGCCAATCAATGTAGTGTATCACTCTCGAGAGTTAGCATACCAAGAAGAAAGTACAAACCATAAGCTAAAGAGAGTCCAGCACTGAAACTGAAAATACAAGTTGCAATAGTTACAGTTGCATCTACTCTCCAGACTTGTGCACAACTAAATTTCTGCAGTTGCAAGAAGTGTGTGTCCAAATGATCTCTGGCATCCTATATTTATACTTCTCCTCATTAGCTGTCTCGACCGAGTTCTCATTTTGGAGGCTAAAAACTCAATATTAAATATTTCCTTTAGCCGACTTGTCCTCTAAGGTTATGTTCAATTCTTTAGGGTTTCTTCTTGCTTCCCAAAATATTATATTCTTTTCAGGGTTACACGTGGAGGTTAATACCTCCTGCAACTACTATAATATCAACACTTTCTCCTATCTAGGGAGGTATTGAAGGAAATGGTCTTGAGAACAAACATATCATTCAATCACTTGCATCATCATAGCCATACATGCTAACTCATGAGCACCATCATCACTATTTGTATCATCTGATATCATCAACTGCATCATATCTTGAAGATATACTCCATATGAGTAATCAGGCATGATGTTGAATAAGTCACCCACTCCAGAGAGTGATACATGAACCATTCTTATAATCGGGACATATTCCCTAAAAGAATAACTATTCCAACAGATGTTGGAAGCCACACCATGGGCTACAAGGACTATTCTTCTAATCCATATATACGTCCTAGACTAATAAATGTCCTGTATCATTTTCTATCTGGAAAATGTCTATCCATAAACACACTGACTATCGATCTAGTTGATAATAATTTTCAACACTATTGATAGTCTACATGGCAATCAAAACAATGTCTTTCAATAGAACACAATTGTCTTTATCCATAGTAGTACACAACTACTATCTAGTGGTACACAACCGCACTATGTAACACATGACTACTTAATCAATGACACATAGTCACAATCAGTGTAATACATCCACTAAAGTAGAATACATCGACTGTCTAGAGACATACGATCTCCATAGCAATCATATCATCTGATATCAACCTACATAAAAAAATGTCATGATATAAACTGAGTCATCTTGGCCATTCTTCCACTCACATATGTGAGATATGCAAGAGCATATTCCCTCGTAATGTAAACTATCAACCATGGGATATCTAGATTATTATTCTCATGAATAGAAGAATTTTTATCCTTGATTTATGATCCTAGACCATTCACCTAACTGGTCCATGCCTCTGAAACTATTCATAGTGCAACATGGAGAGAATGATTCTGCCACAGGGAATTCCTATCCCTGATTGTTGAACCTGGACCATTCACCTAATTGGGACATTCCTCCGACACTAATCATAGTGCAACTTGGATAGAATAAGGATACCCTAGGGAATGAATTTCCAGAACATTTCCTAATGGAAATGAATTTTGATGCAGGAGCATCGCTCCACCTCATCACGCATCAGCCGATTTACATGCATGGTACACATTCAAGGAAGGGAGAGGCACTTCCCTCTCCTTTTTTCCTTCGAGAATTTAAAGCGTGATCCAGGATTTAATGTTGATAAGATGGAAGAGTCAAATTGTGACTTCACACAATCTGGAGAAAAGGTCTCCATTAATTGGATAATGTTGGAAGGGATATGTATCTGATTTGGAGAAGATTTCCATCATTGTAATTTTCCTCGGTAGTCAGGCGTTTTGAATGGTGATTTGACACCACTAGTTTAGTTGGAGGGAAGCTTGTCGATCCCCTCTTGTATAAATATTTGTATTGTTGCCAAGTAGAGGTTGTTGTAGGTAGATGCATAGGAGATAGAGAGAAAGACACAAAGAGATGAGAATCAATTGTAGCTCAAACTCCACTATTGTAATGAACATTCAAACATTAATATAAAATGATATTTTTTCTTGTTATCAATTTCTGTGTAATGGATGTTTGTTATGAATGTCGTTTGTATGCATTTGAATTGTAGATGAATGTTAGAAATCATTTGCAAGGATAAAAATATAGGTTTCTATATGTGAGGGTGTCGGATTAAGTCTGGTTCTCTAGGCTAAGTGCAAGGAGTGTGTGATAGAGTGTGGAAACTCTATGAGCTAACGCAAGGAGTGCATGTATGCACTTAGTGGAGTCAAAAGAGAAACATACCAGGTTAATTCACAGACTCGGGAAGAAATTTCAAGGTGGTTAAGTAACTTGGAAAGAAATATAGTGTAGGAGGAAACAAAGTTCAGAGTTACTGAACACTATGAAGTAATATTCCATGAGGGCATCAATTTGGCATGAGGATGCATGCTATTGAAACATTTAGAAGTGTTGGATCCTTGAGAGAATCCTAGAATTATTGAAAATTCTGAGGAAGGAAGGATTTGCAAGAGTGCATCGACAAAGGAAAGGAGATGCCTTAAAACCTTCCATAAGGCTAAGGGAGAAGTCGTCGAAGAATTGAGCTGAGTGAAAGGAGTGCACCAATGATTTTGGAAGTCCATATTAAAAATTTTAGGAGGAAGGATTCAAGTTTCTAGGAAAGAAAGAGGAATTCCACTAAAGGTAGCAGAGGAAAAGGGAACCTTGGAGGTTTTCAAGGTGAGCAAAGTCACAAAAGAGCATGCACGGAACTCTGGAAGGAGTGCAGAAAGAGTTCAAGAAAAGCCTAAGTCTTGAGAGGGAGTACCACACTAAGTGTGCAAAGGAGCTGAGGACTTTCCGAAGTCTCGAATAATGAGAAATCACCAATCGCCTAGGTAGACAGGTAGAAACAGATCCAAGAGTTCTAGGATTCCGACTTCGGAAGAATTGCAAGGGGATAAGTTCAAACTTCATGAAGGTCGAAGTTTGGGATGATTATGGACCTTTGGATCCAGGAGGATGCATGGCGGAGATGCATGGACTTAGGAGGAAGAACCCTTTAGAGAAAATCCAAGAGGAGGACACCCAAAGAGCTGAGACCTGAAGAAATATCAGTCGTCCATCGAGATAGGACATGTGCAGAAATATCAACACTTCATTGACTTGCATATCAGGAAGGATAGAGTTGGGAGAAGAGAGGACTCACGAAGTCTGAACTCATGATTTTATCTCAACTTTTGAGCATGAGGAAAAGTGTGGAGCATAGATCTGGTCCTAGAGAATTTGTTGATTCGAGAATCAGGGAAAAGGGAGAAAGAAACTCTCGAAAGTTCCAAAGAACGGAGTCGAGAAGGGAGCTAGCCATGTTCATAGTTTGTGGCAACATAAATGAGGGAGCATAGCATAGAGAGATAGTGCCCATCGAAATAAATATTTGAAAATCACTAAGGAGAGGGTCTGCGGGTGCCACATAACCTGCGCTGAGAAGTTGGAAGGGCCAGTGTCAAGTTAAACTAGTTTCATTAGGAGCCTGAAAAGCCATTCAGTTCGGTGACTTGAACGATACTAGATCGAGAGGTCATGAAGCCCTGAAGGAGAGTAGATAAGGGGGTGGGGTATGCACCAAGTGGTATCATATCTTGATTTTTCTCTCAAGTGGAGAGAAGGATATAAAAGAGATACTTACTAGAGCTAATACATAATTGATTTATGTAGGCAAGGGAGGCAGAGTGCGATACATTGTTGAAGTCATTGGAAGGTGTGTAGCAGGTTAAAAGAATCCAGATGGGATATAGGTAAAGAAATATGGTTGTTGGAAGTTATGAGCATGGTCAAGGAGAATTCTTCCCACAAAAAAGAAAAGCGGAGATAGACAAGGAGGTTAGTGAAATCCGAGCCCAGTTGGAGAAGATAGAATTCAAGATGCACCAGGAGGAAAAGGTATGTTAGAGGTATGAATGTCCTTTGAAGAGGATAGCTAAATGGTTTGTTCAAATGTTGTTGTCTAGAAGGAAGAAAAAAATGTTAAAAAGGTGGTTGAGGTAGGCTGAAGCCCTTAGTCATAAGGGAAAGAGATCTAGCAAAGGTATCATATATTTCTAGGTGAGAAATGAGAAGGGATCAATGGATCTTGTAGACTTCTAGGTTGGTAGAGGAGACATCTCAAATTTCCAAGTGGGCAAGGGTGAAGAAGATATGAGATCAAATGAGATTTCGTGTCAGTAAGGGGTGTTGATAGTTGAAGAGGAGGTGAAATAAAGGTCACATCCATATGAATATTCATGTAGAGTTGAAAGCTACATGAATGAAGATGATGACAATTTAGAAACTTTCATCACCAAGGAGGAGGATCAGAGGAGAGTTTTGGTCATTAGAGGAGATGAGATATTCCTACCAAGAATCCAAGGAGAGGATAGAATAGACGTTGCATATGCAACCGAAGGATAGCAAGATGAGACTATCATGAAGAAGGAGGAACATATATTAAAGTATGTCCCAACAAAAGGAGAACGCCCAGTTGAGTTACTCACTCAATGGGAATTAGAGTTAAAGGCACTAGAGAATTGGTTTGGAAATCTAGAACCAGAAGGTGGCTTCCATAAGATATCCATGCCAGAGGAGATACACTAGCATGAGTTGTAGCTAGAGACAACTAGAAGGGAACCACCCAAAGAACTGATAGGATTCAATCTATCATAAGTAATAGCTAAGAAACAACTCAGTGAAGATAATTTCGTAGGAGTGGAGGTTGCAACAGTGTGGCAAGCTAAGGACACAAGAGATAAGGAGGATAACTTACGATAACAATGTGATTTAACCATTGACAAGGAAGAAGTGCAACAATCTAGTCTACAAAGGAAGGTCCAACCGATGGAGTAGCTGGACGAGGTGGTTGAGGAGATACAAAAGATGATGTTGAGGTCTGTAGAATAAGGGGTCAGAAAGGATAAGATGGACATAAAGGAACATGCATGAGTATCAGGGATGATGCAACAATATCTAAACCGAGGATTAGGAAGACAACTCCAAGAGAAATTTTGGGATCCAGGAGGATTTCAACAGAGATGGGAAGCTCATGAGAAGGAGATCATCATTTTCCTATCCATGGAGTATGATGTAGGAGAATATCTCCACCTCAACAAGAACCAACCAATTTACACACATGGTGCACATTCAAGGAAGGGAGAGGCATCACCCTCTCATTTTTTCCTTTGTGAATCTAAAGCATCATTTGGGAATTTAAAGTTGACAAGTTGGGAGAGCCAAATTGTGCCTTCACACAAGCTAGAGATAAAGTCACCATTAAGTTTAAAATGGTATAAGGGATTTGTATCCGATTTGGATCATATTTCCATAATTGTAATTTGCCTCGGTAGTTAGGTGTTTTGAATGGTTATTTGACACCACTATTTTAGTTGGAGGGAAGCTCGTCAAGCCCCTCTTGTTTAAATATTTGTGTTGTTTCCAAGTAGATGTTTTTGTAGGTAGATGCATAGGATATAGGGAGAGACACAGAGATCCAAGACTTAGTTGTAGCTCAGACTCCATTATTGTAATGAACATTCAACCATTAATAGAAAATGATAGTTTTTCCTATTATAAATTTATGTGTAATGGATGTTGTGTTATGAATTTCATTTGTATTCTATTGAATTGTAGATTAATGTTAGAAATCATCTATAGGGATAGAAATATAGGTTTCTATCTGTGAGTGTGTCGGATTAAGTCTAGTTCTCTAGGATAAGTGGAAGGAGTGCGCGATAAAGTGTGGAAAATATGTGATCCGATGCAAAGAGTGTGTGTATGAACTAAATGGATTCATAAGAGAAACTATCAAGAGGGAATACCATGTTAATTGATAGACTCAGGAAGAAATATCAAGGTGGTTAAGTACCTTGGAAAGAAAGACTATGTAGGAGGAAGCATAGTTCAAAGTTACTGGACACTATAAATTACTCTTCTAGAAGGGCATCGACTTGGCGTGATGACACGTGCTACCAAAACATTTGTAAGTGTTGGAATCCTTGAGAGAATCCAAAAATTAGTGAACATCTGAGGAAGGAAGTCTTTGTGAGAGTGCATCGACAAAGGAAAGGAAATGCCTTAAAACCTTCCATAAGGCTAAGGGAGAATTCATCGAAGAACTGAGTCGAGTGCAAGGAGTGCACCGAGGATGTTGTAAGTCCATATTAAAAAGCTCAGGAGGAAGGTTCCAAGCTTCCAAGAGGGCAAGAGGAAGTCCACTAAAGGCAGGAGAGGAACTGGGAACCTTGGAGGTTTTCAAGTCGAGAAAAGTCACAGAAGATCTTTCACAAAACTCTACAAGGAGTGAAGAAAGAGTTATAGAACAACCTAATTCTCAAGAGGGAGAAGTGTAATAAGTGTGAAAATGAGTCGAGGAATTTCTGTACTCCTGAAGAAAGAAAAATCTCCCATCATCCAGGTAGGCAGGTGGAAGCAGATCCGAGAGTTCGAGTATTCAGACTTTAGAATAATTGCAAGGGGAGAAGTTCAAACTTCGTGAATGCCTAAGTGTGGGGTGATTCTTGACCATTGGATATAGGAGGAGACATGGTGGAGATCCACGAATTTCGGAGGAAGAATTCTTTGGAGAATATTCAAGGAGGAGAACACCCGAAGAGTTGAGACTTTCATATCAGGAAGGATAGATTTGGGAGAAGAGATGAATCATGAATTCCAAAATCATGATTTAATCTCAACCGTCAAGCACGAGGAAAAGCGTGGACCGTAGATGTGGTCCTGGAGAATTCGTCGATTCAAGAATCGGGGAAAAGGGAGCAAGCAGACCATGAAAGTTCCAAAGCACAGAGTCACAAAGGGAGCTAGCCGATGGTCATAGTCCGTGGTCACATCAAGGAGGGATCCTAGCATAGAGATCTAGTTCCCTTTGGCATAAATATTTGAAAATCGCTAAGTAATGGGTCCGTGGGTGCCACATAACCTACGTCGAGAACGTGGAAGGGCCTATGTCAAGTTAAAATGGTTCCATCAGGAGCCCAATGAGCCATTCAGTTTGATTACTTGAATGATCCTAGACCAATATGTCGGACAACCTCAAAGGAGAGTAGATAAGGGGGTGAGGTATGCAACAACTGTCCTGCACCAACCTCCAAAATGGCCCATTCTTCGAAACTTCTCACAACTATGAACTTTGAAAGAATGACTTCCCAACAAGGAAGACCATTCTACTTTACCACTACTCAAAGTGATTTCCAAGAGGAATGAATTTCCTAGACCATTATTCCACACTTTACATAAGGGGAATAATTGTTTATGGTACATCAACAATCTATCGAACCATTTTTATTACGAAAAATATTTTCCGATCTGGACCATTTTCTAAATTGGAAAATGCATGTCCATGAGAAATTTCATAACACTTTCTGAACTGGAAAGGAATTTCTCATCTTGGACCATTTTTTGAGTTGAAAAATGAGTACCCTTAAATCAATAACACATTAGTTCTCCCTCCCAACATGGGAGTAATATATTATTTTTTCAATAAGGAAGTCATCTCCATGAGCCCCAACTTGTTTCTTAAGTACACAAACTTTTTCATCTTGGAAAAATGATTTACCAAAATATCTGCTATCTGCTCATTTGTGGAGATATATTGGAGAACCACTTCTCTTTTTTGGACTTCATCACATATAATGTAATGCTTGATCTAAATGTACTTCGTCTACCATGGAACAATATTTTTCTATGAAGACTTCATATATATATGATCATTACAATATATCATCATCGAATTCAATGCTTTTGTTTCCTCCTACCTCATGACACTGTGGAAAGGCTGAAACTGAGACATATCCAAGTATCACTTCTTCTGTCATCGTGAGAGTTTTCCATGTACTAGAAATCCATCATCCTAGACTTATGAGTAACTATTTAGATACATTATCTCTGTCATAGAAAGTTTTCACCATGCTTTTGTTGTATATGAGATACTTTGCATCAAGTTGTTTGAATCCATACAAGGTATTCTTATATATGCATACATGGGTCTCTTTCTAGTATAAGCTTATTTATCAATATCTTTATTGGGAAGAATAGTTTTTTAAATGTAAATTCCAATCCATGGATACAATAAGAGGTATATCTAGAACAAGTTGTCGGCATAGTCTTCTTCCTCCTTCTGGAAGAACTTATGAATCTTGCAATGCTTCCATTCATAAGTCTTTTTCACATTATTCTTTATCATAACTTCCATTTCTTCTACTTGATTTCTTCTTAGCGAGTTCAAACCAAGCTAGTAGTCTTTTTGATTCTCGATATAATAACTGGTTGTTTTGGATTTTTCTTTCTTTCTTGGAATCTTCATTTTCTTCCTCATGTTTCTCTTTATCTCTTGGGTCCATGTAGTCTTCTATAGTTTATCTTTAACACGTGTTGCTTTTCATGGCTACTACTTTCAATGGGAGCATGGATAAATACTTCATAATCCTCCATGGATCATATTATTTAGGATTTGATCCCTCCTAATCCTTGCTTCATGCATGAATGCATGCTCTTCTTTTGGAATTCTATAATCATCTCACTCCATCTCAGATAGTCCACACTTCTGTCTGCATTCTTATTTCTTTATGCAAGGTGTCACAAGTATTTTTCTAATTTACTCTATTTTGACTTCTTCTGGGTCTCTTCATATTTGATTTTAATTTCGGCTTATCTAGAATTTGTTGCTTATATACTAGCTTCCACATGAATTGTTACCAAACATTGTCAACATACTTCATATTTTCGTGTGTATTGCTTGACTTGTGGTCATCGTATTAGCAATCCTTATCCTTTTATTATTCCATAGGTATTGTTTCCCTTGAACATATTTTTATCTAAGAAATATATATACATCATATGTATAGGAACTATGTAAACATGATATATACAATAACTTTGAAGAATATTATTACCTTGACTTAGAAGAAGAAGTCTGTTCTATCCTTATTGAATTTCTTGGAGGGTTCCCTTTGTTCAGAAAGTATTTCTTTGTATGTTTCCTTCCTTTTCTTTAACTCAAGACAATGGTTCCTGTAGTGACCATATTTTTGATAGTTGAAGCATTGCACCTTTGACATATCCTTTTCTTGATTTGGTTTCTTCCTTGACCCAAACTTCTTCTTATTCCTGAAATTATTGAACTTGGTTGTGAAAGCTTGATCATCATATTTCTTTTGGGATTTCTCTTTTGTGCTAATCCTTGATTCTTCTTGTCCACAACAAGTCCAAAGTTCTTCAAATGTGGGATACTCCTCTCATGTGTTCATGTTGTTACGAATAAAATATCTCTATGTCTAGGATGAACCACAACAAATGGAAATGACTACAGAAATCAACTCTATCCCAACAACATGCTATATAAACCAATATGCAAGAAAGATAGGAAATATGCCTACCTCGTCTAGATGTTCGATGATGTCCACCATTGAGAACTTCGACCCAAAGATACATACCTGCAACAGGTTCTCAACAAACAATCAAAGAAAACATATGGTGATGATATAAATGGTTAGCACATTAGATAACATAATCCACCAATATACATAACAAATATGCCCATGGATAATAACTCATATATTTGCAATATACTAATTGGATGAGAAAGGATTATTTCTATTAATAAATGATCAACATAAGTGAAAATGTTATAGACTTCCGAGTCGGCATGGCTCGGAACCAAGAAACCATGTTCCTTCCAGCTGGGCCTCCACCACTTCAATCCTCCACCAAAGGCAAGCTCATAGAAAGGATACAATGAGGTTCTCCATCAATAAGGGAATAGCTTGGGGGTTGAACCCTATGTTTAGACTTAAAGAACAAAGGGATGAAAACTCAATATGAAGTAAATAATTTATCTAGAGTAACTTTGATATCAAGGTTGAATTCTTTCCCCTTTTCCATAGCTCGGAATTGACCCATTTATATCCTTCAAGATGGAGCTAAAGGGCCAATTCAGAATGTTTCCAGTATATGGAAGGCCAAGGATCAATGATCTCCTATCGTGACATGGAAAACTAACATTTAATTTTTATTTTCTGGCACAAATCCCATTGTATGAGGGCTTTAGTGGATCAACCTACGTATACGCTTGTTTTATAGTGTGCAATATGCGTACAAGTGGAAAAATTTGTATTTTTTTCTTTGGATTTTTGTAACAGGGAAGATAACTATGCATAGAGAAATGGAATAAGGCCCTCTCTACAATATTTCATAGGGTGAGGCAAATATTTCTCTAACATATTCCCCCTAATGTGTGAGGTAAGAGGAGTATCTGCGATGGCTGTGTTATCGTACAACTTGTAGGAAAGGTTTAGGTAGCTTGAAGTCAAGGCTCAAACTGGCATAACAGGAGCTTCCCCACCCACTGTCACCTTGATGGGGAGCTCTTTCTATTCTGGGTGGCTAATCCCAAGGGAGACGTCCCTAGTAATCTTGGGTTCTGAAGGAAAAGAGTCAAGGGTTCAATGATCAAAGGTCAAGATAAGATTTCCCTTCACAGATTACTGCCAAAAATGATAGTCAAAGAAAATATATCCCACTGAGTGGCACCTGTTTGCGAGACAAGTCAAATGAAACTACGAGACAAGTCAAATGAAACTAAAACATGCTGCAGTGGTTAGTACTTCAAAATATCAATGACTATCTTTAATACATATGAGCAATAATGAAAGTAATTATTGACGAAGTCAATGATTGCAATGAAAAATTATATTTTATGTCACTTCTTCAATAAATACACAAGAGATATTGGCATTCAATGTATAAAGTCAAATCCTTATTATGTCACAATGCCATAAATCTGCTCATACATAAATATTGTTGATGCGTCACTAAGCAGATTGAGGGTGACGTCAGCCCTATTTCTGGTTGGTTTTAGCTAGACAAATAACTGGATGTTTTGTTAAACAAGCCAATGAGATTGCTCAACACTTAAATGTTAATAAAACCACAACGTTTCACACTAAACAAGGGTTAAAAGGAGGCTTGACGTCATCAATATTGTTGCTTCTACAAAGGTGACGTCAACCCTAATTTAGGTTAGTTTGAGAAGAAAAGAGGTGGACATTTTGCAAACTACACCAATGAAAAATTTCAACACATCAATGCCAATTGCTAGGTGACAAGGCCACAACGTTCTATACCAAGCAAGAGATCAAATAGACTTGACATAACTAGCTAGTTAGGGTGAGTCTAGATGTTAGGGTTAGTTAGGGTTTCAAATTTAGAGAGTTTGAAAGAGTTGTTTTAGCACAAAAAGCTCAACGTTGCATTCTTAGACTAGTGCCTTGGGTTAATGGGGTCAATAATAGAGGCTAATGCCTTGGGAGAATCCAAATCTAAGGATGGGAGAGTTAGGCTTTGTAGTGATACAAAAGGAGGGCCACAAAGTCAAAACCCTAAGGGGAGGAGGCTCATTCCGGTGTTGCAAAAGCAAGGCCTCATGCTCCTCCCTCTTTCCTTAGAACTCTTTGGCAAAATGGCTAGCTTTAAAATATAATTATAGGGCTGAAAAGTGTTGCTTGGGGACAAGGCTTTTAAAACCCTAGGTGTAAACTCAATTAGGCCTAGTAATTCCTCTTTTTTCAACTTATATCCAAAACTAACTCAGAAAAAAGAATGGCTAGTGTAGCTATGGCTAGGATAAACCTTCTTTAATCAATGGCTAAACTAGTTTTTATCATGGGGACATGAAGCAACGACCTACTTGTGTGTGTGCTCCCTAGGGTTACAATGATTAAGCATAATAATAACAATGTAACTATACATGTAAGATATTTAATCAACAACCATTCAATCAAGAAGTTTTGATGAGAAAAACACTTACAAATTCATGAAAATCTTATCAAACCCTAGTTGTAACACCTTCCAATGATAAAAACACCATATGCATGCCAAATATGATCCTTCCAAGAGTAGCGCCTCAAATTCAAGAGCCAATAACAAGACAAAAGACTAAAATCAAGTCACTCTCACAAGAGAGCAAGTTATGTTATATAAAAATGAGAGGCAACGTTCTCTCTTTATATCATCTAAATGACCTTCAATTATCAAAATAGGTCATTAAAAACAGTCAACAAGGCTGACTTAACAATATTCCATTATTTGTCACATTAAATGCTAAAAATGTCAAAATAAAGCTAAAAAGGGAGACGTCAGGCCCCTCTGAGGGAGTCGTTGGCCCTTTTTGGGCATCACCATCATCCAGAAGGCAAAACATTGGCCCCCTTGGGGCTTCTGCAACCTGCCACATCTGCTCCAGAAAATGTCCAGCCTGTGTTGGGTGGTGTCCTGTCCATCAAAGACATCATCCCATCTGCAGGGGATGATTCCCATAGGTCAATAGGGTGTCCTTATGTCTTCTTCATGCAAGGGCTCATCATGACGTTGTCCTACCTTTTCCATCCCAGCAACCATCTGATGGGATCTTCAGCCCCATGGAGGTCTGAGATAATCATCTCCCCATGTGTACCTGGTCCTCTGGTACCTGTCCACCGGGTATGGTCCTGCACATCAGAGACTACGCCCTCCATGGGCTCATTAGTCCTAGATATCATAGCAATGTAAATCATATTTCATCATTAAAGTTATCAAACATATGCATGAAATCCCTAACATATCATCTAAGAGCTCAAAGACATTACACAGATCTACTATACA
>ML780644.1:298262-332659 GCA_009831015.1 Picea engelmannii | reverse complement strand
TAAAGTTATCAAACATATGCATGAAATCCCTAACATATCATCTAAGAGCTCAAAGACATTACACAGATCTACTATACAAAGCTAAGGAAACCAACAGAACAACCTATTGGGATAATACCCACAAGAGATGGAAAGTTTCCTCAGAAGATCATTCAAGCCATGTTTTAATGCGGTGATATGGTTTTTAGGGATGTCCAGTCATAGTAAGACCAAGGGTAGGTGTTGTCTGTGGGTGCCTTTGTAGGAGGTGAGCTGTATCTGTCATGGATGCATTTTTTCCAAGCCCTTTTATTGCCTCATCTTTCTTTTATTTGTTTCAAGGTCTGACTAAGAGGACACTGCCTTAGCTTGGTGGCCAGAGCTGACAGTGTTACCCACTGGTATCTTCGCAGAAATGAGAAGGTTGGCTCGTGATGAGACACCCTTTCCTTTGGCCATGCAACCAAAGGTCACTTCCCTGGCTTGGTGACCAGATAGTGGCAATGTCACACTACTAAATACCTATGAACATAATGGGCCAGTTCATGATGCGATCTCCCATCCTCTTGGTTAGGTCTTGTTTTATTATTATTATTTTTCTTAGGGTCCCTTTAGTTTCTTATCGAGAGGATTTTTATTGCCTTCTCGGGGATCCCCTGGGTGAAGCATCTCTAGGTTTTATTTCCTATGGATTTTATATTTTACTAGCTACTTTTACCCCCTAGGCCTTTAGCCCCTTCTTCCCACAAGACAAGATGTAACCCTGAAAGGTCATCCTAATGGCCAGACTAGGGGAATGGGATGGATGAGCGAGGTATAAGATGTAAAAGTGATTAGATGGTGGGAGCAGACGATGGCTCTGCAAATCCCCTTTGGTGGCTAACCAAAACCCATGAATACCAGCTTGCTAAGTTGCCCCATCAATCAGCCCAACAATGGTCAAGTGGATTAGTGTAAGATCCAAGCAGTCATCTGAAATGAAAGGAACCTAATGCATATATAAGAAGGTTATAACAATCAAATATGACACATACCATGATCCCTTTGACCAATTACCTCATGGAGCAAGAGTCCTCTCTGATGCAAGCCCAGGTTGGTGGTGATGGAAACTGCTACTACTGACAGGAAAAATCTGATGAAGAAGAAGAGAGATGGGCCCTCCAGGGCCATGCTCAAGTCAATCTCGCTCTCGATACTCCATTTCTAGGACCATGTGGGCCTCGAGACATGATCTCCTAGTTATCCCTAGATGTGGAGGACAACATCTGGCTCCAACTCGAGGACATGTGCTAACTGTAGAGCGCATGAGAACCTCAACAATCACTGGTGTAGACCTGTGACCTGCTCACACTTGACAAGAAATCATCAATGACAAAAGACGGGGTGGTATTGCCACCCCGTAAAGTAATAGCATATACATATAAGGAAACCATAAATGCAGATAGAAAATGAAAATCTTACTTGTACTTACCTGGTGGCTGTATGTTGGTGTAGTCAAACAACCAATGAAGCCAATCGAGCAATTCTCCCTGATACCTGCCTTTTTGCTTCATCATAAACCAAAACAGTGATACATCAAGCACAAAAATGTCATGAGTTAGAATATACATCATATCATCGAAAAAGTCATAATCTAACTCATGGAGGTGGGTGGGAGGGATAAAATCTTGCCAAGTCCATCTCCGAGAAAGGTACTCAATCCTATCCAAGAAAGGGTCATGAAAAGTACAAGGTTCAAAAAACAGACTCAAATGGCCTGTAGACTGGTTACCTAGGACATCCTCATGCTCTAAAGTCAAGGAAAGAATTGAGAAAGGTTTAGTAGACGACTGGCAAATCATCAAGAGAAGGTTGAAAAACTGATCGGAAATAGCATTACCCAACCAACCCTTGGAGTCTAGGGTTTTCCCAGAAGGAAACTCAACATAAAAAGGTACCTTCCAACTACACCTTTAATGGAAAAGTAGGGCAAAGTAATAACAAGTGGTTGGGGTGAAAAATCATGAGAAACCTTCTTGAGGGAAACAACATCTTTACTTGTTTTAAAATATGAGCATAGCGGTGGTTGGAAATCATCTTCATGAAAAGAGTCCAAATGATTAGAAGGGTACTCATCAAAAAACTCAAGGTAAGACTGAAAATTATTAGAGGAAGAAGGTACTAGGTCATCCTTGGTATTTTGAAAGGTACAAGTAAAAACCTCATCTTCTTGTTGCCATTGTTTGAAAGAAATCTGCGGTAACAAATGCAAAGGCAAGAACTGGAAACGACCCTCAATGTCATAGATGGGATCCAGGTCATAACCAACTATGTCCCACCTATGTCTCCCAACATGTATGAACTCATAAATATTATCAACAGTGTCATTATTTGTATCATATCATGCATGATTTGTAAGACTTAAAATTTCATCCTCCTCCTCCTCTTCATCACAAGGCAAAGAATCATCAAAAATAAGGGTAGGAGGGTAACTCACTGTTTCTTTTTGTGCAGGTACTTCGAGGAGCTCGATGTTTTTAGTATGTGTCATAGCTTCATCCTCATGGACTTCTTTTTTGTCTTCAATTGCATAGCAAGGGATTTTCACATTGTCCAAGGCTTCCATTTCCTCTTCATCTTTTGAATTAAAGGACACAATATCACTAGAATTTTGAAGTGGAAAATAACTAACCTCATCTTCACTTTGTTGTACAGGAGAAACAGGTTCTTGCATGACTTCCTCAGTTGGAGGAGCACAGGTGGACACTTCATCATCTTGTTCAGGTTCTTGCTCCTCATCAATGTCTTCATTCTGCTGGTTGGAAACTCTTTCCCCTCTCTCTTGTGTATCTTCAACAAAGTATCCATGGGAGACTAGTTTTATCAAGCTGAGGGTGTCCATAGCATTGGAAGAGAGACTCTTTTCAATTTGAATGGCCATGTTGTGAGCTTCTGCAAGTGTTTTTGGATTCTTTTTATTTAGAAGAAAGCTCAAATGTCCTTGAAGTCCATTTGTATAGAGGTAAACAAGGTAGTTGCCTTCAGGACGATGGCTTTGTGGAATCTGGTAGAGCAATCTATGGAATCTAACCCCAAAAGATATGACAACCTCAGACTCTTTTTGTTTTATTCCTTCAATCTCTTTCAACAATGATTGTACATATTCCATTTCCATGGTCCACTTTGCAAGGAAAACCTCTTCAAAAAGTTCCATAGAATTGATGTTGGCAGCTGGAAGGTTATCATACCATCTTCTGGCCTCTCCATGCAAGGAGGCAGAGAAGAGTTTCATCACTACATCTTCAGCCTCATCGCTGACAGGGAAGGATTGAAAGAAATCCCAAAATATTCTCATGTGAGACTCGGGACATTCTCCATTGATGCCAGCAAAATGAGGGAGGAAAACCTCATAAAGAGGAGGAATTTTTCTGGGATATCCAAGGATTTCACTCATATCTAAAGGTCTATAGCTTCCTGGGTCCCATTGTGAAGTCATTGTTGGCTTCGTCATCAGTGGAGTCGCCAGATAGTTTTCTTGAAACTACCGAATAATAGGGGGAAAAAAGGTAGTGGAGTTGCCAAGTAAGCTTACAAGAAAGGCTTCTAAAGCAAGGCTTACCAAAGGTATGTCGTTGAGGAAAATAGACTCAGTGTTCCCCGACAATGGCGCCAAAATGTTATCGCACAGTTTGTAGGAAAGGTTTAGGTAGCTTGAAGTCAAGGCTCAAACTGGTGTAATAGGAGCTTCCCCACCCACTGTCACCTCGATGGGGAGCTCTTTCTATTCTGGGTGGCTAATCCCAAGGGAGACATCCCTAGTAATCTAGGGTTCTGAAGGAAAAGAGTCAAGGGTTCAAGGATCAAAGGTCAAGATAAGCTTTCCCTTCACAGATTACTGCCAAAAATGATATTCAAAGAGAAGATATCCCACTGAATGGCACTTGTTTGTGAGACAAGTCAAATGAAACTAAAACATGCTGCAGTGGTTAGTACTTAAAAATATCAATGACTATCTTTAATACATATGAGCAATAATGAAAGTAATTATTGATGAAGTCAATGATTGCAATTAAAACTTATATTTTATGTCACTTCTTCAATAAATACACAAGAGATATTGGCATTCAATGTATAAAGTCAAATCCTTATTATGTCACAATGCCATAAATCTGCTCATACATAAATATTGTTGCTGCGTCACTATGCAGATTGAGGGTGACGTCAAACCTATTTTTGGTTGGTTTTAGCTAGACAAATAAGTGGATGTTTTGTTAAACAAGCCAATGAAATTGCTCAACACTTAAATGTTAATAAAACCACAATGTTTCACACTAAACAAGGGTTAAAAGGGGGCTTGATGTCATCAATATTGTTGCTTCTACAAAGGTGATGTCAGCCCTAATTTAGGTTAGTTTGAGAAGCAAAGAGGTGGACGTTTTACAAACTACACCAATGAAAAATTTCAACACATCAATGCCAATTTCTAGGTGACAAGGCCACAACGTTCTATACCAAGCAAGAGATCAAATAGGCTTGACGTCACTAGCTAGTTAGGGTTAGTCTAGACGCTAGGGTTAGTTAGGGTTTCAAATTTAGAGAGTTTGAAAGAGTTGTTTTAGCACAAAAATCTCAACGTTTCATTCTTAGACTAGTGCCTTGGGTTAATGGGGTCAAGAAGAGAGGCTAATGCCTTGGGAGAATCCAAATCTAAGGACCAGAGAGTTAGGCTTTGTAGTGCTACAAAAGGAGGGCCACAAAGTCAAAACCCTAAGGGTAGGAGGCTCATTCCGGTGTTGCAAAAGCAAGGCCTCATGCTCCTCCCTCTTTCCTTAGAAATCTTTGGCAAAACGGCTAGCTTTAAAATATAAGTCTAGGGCTGAAAAGTGTTGCTTGGGGACAAGGATTTTCAAACCCTAAGAGTGAAAACCCTAGGTGTAAACTCAATTAGGCCTAAGATGTCCTCTTTTTTCAACTTATATCCAAAACTAACTCAGAAAAAACAATGGCTAGTGTAGCTATGGCTAGGCTAAACCTTCTTTAATCAATGGCTAAACTAGTTTTTATCATGGGGACATGAAGCAACGACCTACTTGTGTGTTTTCTCCCTAGGGTTTCAATGATTAAGCATAATAATAAAAATTTAACTATACATGTAAGATATTTAATCAACAACCATTCAATCAAGAAGTTTTGATGAGAAAAACACTTACAAATTCATGAAAATCTTATCAAACCCTAGTTGTAACACCTTCCAATGATGAAAACACCATATGCATGCCAAAGATGATCCTTCCAAGAGTAGCACCTCAACTTCAAGAGCCAATAACAAGACAAAAGACTAAAAGCAAGTCACTCTCACAAGAGAGCAAGTTATGTTATGTAAAAATGAGAGGCAATGTGTTGTCTTTATATCATCCAAATGACCTTCAATTATCAATATAGGTCATTAAAAATAGCTGACAAGGCTGACTTAACAATATTCCATTATTTGTCACATTAAATGCTAAAAATGTCAAAATAAAGCTAAAAAGGGAGATGTTAGGCCCCTCTGAGGGAGACATTGGCCCTTTTTGGGCATCACCAACATCCAGAAGGCAAAACATTGGCCCCCTAGGGGCTTCTGCAACCTGCGACATATGCCCCAGAAAATGTCTAGCCTACCTTGGGTGGCGTCCTGTCCATCAAAGCCATCATCCCATCTGCAGGGGCTAATCCCCATAGGTCAATAGGGCATCCTTTTGTCTTCTTCATCCAAGGGCTTATCATGACGTTGTACTGCCTCTGCCATCCCAACAACCATCTAATGGGCTCTTCAGCGCCATGGAGGTCCGAGCTAATCAACTCCCGATGTAAATCATATTTCATCATTAATGTTATCAAACATATGCATGAAATCCCTAACATATCATCTAAGAGCTCAAAGACATTACACATATCTACTATACAAAGCTAAGGAAACCGACAGAACAACCTATTGGGCTAATACCCACAAGTGATGGAAAGTTTCCTCAGAAGATCATTCAAGCCATGTTTTAATGTGGTGATATGGTTTTTAGGGATGTCCAGTCATAGTAAGACCAAGGGAAGGTGTTGTCTGTGGGTGCCTTTGTAGGAGGCGAGCTGTACCTGTCATGGATGCATTTTTTCCAAGCCCTTTTCTTGCCTCATCTTTCTTTTATTTGTTTCAAGGCATGACTAAGAGGACACTACCTTGGCTTGGTGGCCAGAGCTGACAGCTTTACCCCTTGGTATCTTCGCAGAAAGGAGAAGGCTGGCTCATGATGAGACCTCCCATCCTCTTGGTTAGGTCTTGTTTTATTATTATTATTTTTCTTAGGGTCCCTTTAGTTTCTTATCGAGAGGCTTTTTATTTCCTTCTCGAGGATCCCCTCGGTGAAGCAACTCTAGGTTTTATTTCCTATGGATTTTATATTTTACCAGCTACTTATACCCACTGGGCCTTTAGCCCCTTCTTCCCACAAGACAAGATGTAACCCTGAAAGGTCATTCTAATGGCCAGACTAGGGGAATGGGATGGATGAGCGGGGTATAATATGTAAAAGTGATAATATGGTGGGAGCGGATGATGGCTCTGCAAATCCCCTTTGGTGGCTAACCAAAACCCATGAATACCAGCTTGCTAAGTTGCCCCATCAATCAGCCCAACAATGGTCAAGTGGATTAGTGTAAGATCCAAGCAGTCATCTGAAATGAAAGGAACCTAATGCATATATAAGAAGGTTATAACAATCAAATATGACACATGCCATGATACCTTGGACCAATTACCTCATGGAGCAAGAGTCCTCTCCGATGCAAGACCAGGCCGGTGGTGATGGAAACTGCTACTGCTGACAGGACAAATCTGACGAAGACGAAGAGAGATGGGCCCTCCAGGGCCATGCTCAAGTCAATATCGCTCTCAGTACTTCATGTCTAGGACCATGTGGGCCTCGAGACATGATCTCCTAGTTATCCCTAGATGTCGGGGATAACAGGCCGAAATACATTATAAATAACCTAGAAGTGGAGTGGTAGGTAACCAACTAGACGAAATTAGTTTCTAATTACATTCTGCACTGACTTTGCATACATGGATGCTAATAAAATTACACTTCATATCCATGTGAAAAATATACCAAACAAGTATCAATGGCCATGAATAGGCAAATACAAATGCGGTTACATGCCAATAGCTGTCATAGTCACTAACAAGGCCCAGTAGAACCAGTCTCAAAACCAATCTAAAGATATCTATATACCATGGAGTACAATCAGATCTCCCATGATAACTGAAGTTATATAAGTACTGGTCCAATGAAAAGGAAGCAAAAACTCAGGACAACTGTGGCCACATAGTGATGTCTTCAAGTCGTCTATACAATCCGCAAAAGGTGCAAGTCTTCATCATGTGAATAAAGGAGTTGAGTTCGAACACAATGAGACATCGTTTGATTATCGTTCATTGATGTATATCTTTAACAAACATGAGAAAACCTACCGATAATGAAAGTAGGTATCAAGGCATTGAGTACATTATTACAAGTGTGAATAAAGGAGTCGGTGTCAAACATCTGAAGAATCCATCAATTAGGAGGCATTTATGTATTCCCAATTTTCGATGGCAAGAGAGCCTGCCAATGATGGCTACAAGCCTCAAGGTACTCATAATACTCTAGGTCCCGTTTCTAGAATAAATGGGCTGAAGTCGATGGAAAGAGACCCGCTGAAAGGAGAGCATTAAGGAATCTCTCATCATTCAACATGAGGTACAAAGTAGGATGTTCATGATTTGGTGGAAATTAGACAAATAACATGTTCAAAAACCAATGACACTGTGCATATTTCGTGTGTGACAAGTGAAAGTGGTATACAAAAAAGACCCATTGAATAGAAGCCAATGATGAAAACTGCTGACAAAGGAGAGGAAACCACCAATAAGGATAATGGTATCCAAGACATTACATGAATCCCAATGTGTGAATAGATGTCATGCCATCGAATACAAGGGAAACCCCCAGACAATGACCAATGATGAAATGTCGACTGTTGGGTTGAAGGTTACCTATCAATGACGAAAGTACGACTAGGGTTAGGGTGCATGATAGGACTACAGTATCATGTGATTCTGAGACACACTGAGGGTATGGATGACATGCAAAGTTAAGAGTTATAAGGAGTGGCCAACACAAGTTGATATACTTCCTTTGAACAAGAGAATGAGACATATGGAGGTCTCCGACATCATAGACCTGATAATAAAATCATGATATGCATGAGGCATCAATGAAGTTATTTGTAGGTATTGGAAGTGTAACCAGTCGGTAGAGAAAAATCTATAACAAGCTCAGATTCATAAGGCCATGCTAATCCCAAAATTATGATGATGAATGGATTCAATAACTTTGTGTTATGTTTAAAGGCAACACGACTGCTGCCGATACAATATAATACTCCCTTCCCACCCATCTTTTTTGTTTTTTCATAGACAAATGAAAGTTATGATACAGAGGAGGAAACATGTGTTGCAAGTAAGAAAAACTAGTTCAAGCAGTGGAACATAACTATGCTCAATGTAGGGAAGTGGATGTAGAAGATGGACACTCGAGGGAATGTTCCCTTCTAGGTATAGGGTGTCAAATTGCAAAGGATATAAACAAGGCTCTGTTTGGTTGGAGGATGCAAAACTACTGAGGCAAACCGTTTATAATGCAAAGAGAGAACCGACTATAGGCTCAGTACTGCAAGCAAGGGCATGAGATGCAATCACAACTTAATGCCAAAAACTGTCCCTTTTTATGTCTTTTAGTCTGTTTGGTGTGAAAAAGGGATAATCTTGTGCCAAAAAGACGTCTTTTCAAAACCAATTTACGAGTGTGAAAGAGACAGGTTCACTCAGGCATATTTTCACTTTTTGATAATGAGTTAGAAAAGAGATTAACTAAGAATCACAACCTTTCAAGTCCAATTTAGTGAGTGTCAAAGGGGAAAATCACTCAACAATATTTTCTCTTTTTAGACGAGTCGAAAAATAGCTTAAATTAAACTCATTTGGGATATTCTAGGCGGCAAGTCCAGGAGGAAGCCAAGACTCTCATGCTAGACTTCTATGAATGTCAGTATTTTACAAATTTCCGACATAATCATGGGAAAACCCAAAGCCTTCCAAGTGAAGGAGGATAAATCACTAATAGAGTACATAGTTTCTGTTATACACCGGATAATGTCTCTTACAGGGAAAGACATAGGTGGGGGCATGGGATACCCTACAAGGCCATCCCAATCGAAGGGAACTTCCTCGGGACTTGAAGGGAGAGAACTCAAGGAGAGTATAAATCTCTCTCATTCAGAAGGTGCAAGATTAGGAATGTTAATGGCATGGTTGAAAGATGCATCACACTCCGCAATGAGAGTAGTATTAACCAGATATTGCACTCGTACTACAACTTCTTCAATTCTAGGTTGAAGAGGATGCATGATAATAGGGATAGAGAACACATCACCCTCGACAGCAGGGGTGAGGTCAGGAGAGGATTGTAGCGGTGTTACCACCATGTCAATAAAAGGAGAAAAAAGTTGTGGGGAAACCACAAATGCCTCAGAATCCGATGGGCCCTTAGGTGAGCCCCATGCTTCTAGTATCTTAGCAGTAGTTGGACACCAATGAATAAGTTGATCTCCTTTGAAAGTCCTACAAAGGATCTTAGGATTACGTATGATACATATAGGCTTATCAATGCCCCTAGTTTTGTTCAAAATGGTTGGTGACATACTCTCAGCATGATAGTCGAAGGTGGGCAATTCATCTCCTACATGATGTATAGAAGTTGGAGATGCGATATTGATATGACTTGTGGTGATTACAGTGGTGGCCCTAGCATGACTAGCAGCATCTGGGTACGAATTGTCAACGGGACTTGTAGAATTGATTGAACCATCTCAAACATGACTGGAAGAGGTTGGTGGTGGAGCTCCAATATGACTGATAGTGACTGGAGTAGTGATAATATTTGGAATTTTATGCCAAGGTCTAGGGAAAGATTGAATTTGAAACATTGCAAGCTAGGAAGGATCCTAGTTTACTCCCTCTCCCTATCTGGAGAAGTAGTATGCTCCACCTAACTGATTTGAAGAGGTGTGTATGGACATCATGACTGAATTCTGCGAAGACACATAAGTAGGATAAGGACTATTCACGTAAGGATATATGTTTCCCCCTTGTGAAGTGGTTCCATAAAGAGGGTAGCCCGAATCGTAAAATTGATTCTCCCTGTAAGAAACACCCAGGGATACATGAGTACCCATCATGGGGAAAGTGTTCGAAGGAAACGACATGTGAGAATAAGGATAGATGGATGGGGTGTAGTAATTAGAGTAAGAACCCATATGAGTATTGGCTTCTAGAGGAGCATAGCTAGGACTAGATCCATAAGAGGGGAGGTTCCAAACTCTCATCGTAAAAGTGGGTTGAGGGACATGAATCATATCAAACAAATACGTAGGAATTAGGGCTATGGTGCCCCCAGATCCAATGCTAGGATTCATATAAGTGGAATAGGGAGAGGATTGCAAGGGTGAAGGAATATCAACATGAGAATGACTAGATACCCAAGGTGCAGTCTGAGTACCAAAGTTCTGCATGCTATTATAAGAAACAAGAGGATTCATCCCCATGAATTGAGTAGGCATAATGGGGTAAGAAGCAGTAAACGAGGGAGTCAAAGGTACTCCAGTATCCATGATAATGAAGACTCAATATGGACTATTAAGGCCAACTAGTAATCAAAGAGCACACCAAAAGTCAAAAGACCAATATGCATGCAAACGGGGTAAAGTGGTTGAGTGGCCTCCCTCCTTAAAGAAGGTGTGTCTTTCCCAAGAGGGGTCTGAGACTCCCTACTAAATATCAGGGGTAACATAATCAATTATAAGGGCCCTCGTGGGCTTAACAACTAGTTGGTCAGATCCCCCTAGAGAGATAATCCTCCATAAAGGTTGTGTGTTGTCTGACCCTTATCTTACCTAGGGTACCTGCATAATAACCCCTGCAAGTAACCTATGAAACACCTAAGTCAAGAAACAAATAAACCATTGTATAACAGATGCACGGGAGAGAAATCGTAAATTAGGTCCACTGTATGGGAAGGGTAGCAAAGCTAGAAACCTTGAAAGAATTGCCTCTCATGAAGGTAAGGGAACTAAAAAGATCCCCATATATGAATAGATCCCCAGAAAATTTCAAGGGTGATTTTAGGGGATAAATTTCGCTTATGGGCTAATTTTCCATGGCTTTTCCAAAAATGAGATTCATTATTTTAAAAATGATTTGCCCAAATTCTATAGGATAAAATTATTTTACCTTAAAAATGGCCAAAATTTTATAAAATACTTAGAAACTTGAATATTTTTTAAAATATATCGCCAGACATTTATAGTTGACATATGAAGGGTTAGTAATATTTTCCAAGGTTTCTACATTTTAAAATAAATTTTCATCCTTAAAATCATCCCGTCCAGAAATAACTCTGATGCTAGGAAGGTATTGAGGGGATATCCCTTCAACCAACTTCACATGACCTTGTGATTAAATTAGGTGTGAGTGGAGCCTCCTGATCTTACCAATTATACAATGGATTTCTCCACTCCCTGACTCAGACACATATGTTGATTTAATTTCCTTGGATAAGTTTACTCACAAAATCCTATTCCAAGGCACTAAATCCTAGGCTAGTTTGTGCACCCTAGAAAATAAAAACGTGACTAATTAATTTTAAATTAGAGCGTTGATTTTAATGGACGTGATTACTCAAAAAGGTATGGTAGTGAAACTCATGGTGTTACAACTCTACAAGAAAAGTAAATATGAAAACAATGCAAAGTCCTAATGTTAACTTTCAATGAATGATATGCTTCTAAAACCGATGCAATTTTCAAATTCAACTCTGCAATTCAGAAGGAAAAATGAAATATTTCATTATATTCACTAAGCTAATGATAAGGACTCAAGAAAAAAAATGCCAAGCAATGAAAAATGCCTATTTTTTTTGTATTTTCAATATATCAAAACTGAAAATGCATGGACTAAAAAGTAACTTGATATGTAGCCCTACTATGTATAAAAAAGAGATAACTCAAGTAGGATACCAAGAAACAAAACACTCAGCCCAATGTACAAGGAAAATAAAAATGAAAAGATGGAGAGAAAGAATTCACCCAGAAATTCAACCAAAAGAGGGTTTCCTGTCATCCCACGGGCACTCAACAGGCACTACAGAGACCCAAGATGTCTCAAAATGCATCAAATCCCACCCAACAAACACTAGACTAGGAAAAAAAGCAAGGCAAACTGATGTATGCAACTGTTCAGGAAAACATAGTCTATATACGCAGCTTGTAGTGAGACATGCACATGTATACGCAACTGTCAAGGCACAAGGTGTGTATATTCTTTAAAACAAGGCCAACCAAGGGAGAAAGTCTGGAAACTGAAACCTAGAGTGAACAAGAGTTGTTAAGAAATGATACGAAAAGAACCAAAATAGAAACAAGAACAATCTAAGGAGGAAAGTACTTCAAACCCTAAGAAAAAAGATTCATCCCCAGTACGGTCACCAATTTTGTTATGAGGAAAATCTCTCTATGGATGGGGTGAATCACAATAGATGGAAATGATTGTAGAAATAAACTCTATCCCAACAACATGCTATATAAACCAATATTCAAGCGAGATAAGAAAGAGGCCTACCTCGTCTAGATGTTCGATGATGTCCATCATTGAGCACTTTGACCCAAAGATATATACCTACAACAAGTTCTCAAAAAAAAAAAAAAAAGCATATGGTGATGATATAAATTCTTAGAACATTAGATAGAATAATCCATCAATCTACATAACAAATACACCCATGGATAGTAAATCATATATTTGCAAGATATTAATTGGACGAGAAATGAGTATTTCTATTAATAAATGAACAACAGAAATGAAAATGTTACAGACTTTCGTGTCGGCACAGTTCGGGACCGAGAAACCAAGTTCCTTCCATCTGGGCCTCCACCACTTCAATCCTCCACCAAAGGCAAGCTCATATAAAGGAGACAATGAGGTTCTCCATCAATAAGGGAAAGCTTTGGGGTTGAACATTGTGTTTAGACTTAAAGGACAAAGAGATGGAGACTCAATATGAAGTAAATAATTTCTCCCGAGTAACTTTTCTCTCAAAGTTTAATTCTTTCCCCTTCTCCATACCTTGGAATTGGCCCATTTATATCCTTCAAAATGGAACTGAAGGGCCAAGTCATAACGTTTCCAATATATGGAAAGCCAAGGATAAGAGATCTCCTGTTGTGACATAGAAACCTGACATTTAATTTGATTTTCTAGCACAAATCCTGATGTACACATGATGTAGTGGATCATCCTGTGTATACACTTCCGTATAGTGTGCAAGACCCATACAAGTGGAATATTTTGTATTTTTGTCTTTGGATTTTGGTAAGAGGTAAGATAAGTCTGCATAGGGAAATGGAATAAATCCCTCTCTGCAAGATTTCATAGGGTAAGGAAAATATTACTCTAACACATGCTTGCAACAAATGCATCCCATGTCTTGGGAATACCATTGAGTACTATATTTACCAGTTCCTTCTATGAAATGACTTCTTCAATAGCTTGTATTTGATCTCTTAAATGAGAGATTCTCACAAGGTATGACGTTATGATGACATCATCATTCATTTTCATGTCACATAACTCATTCTTCAGACTCATTTCTTGGCCAATGTTTCTAACTGAGAAGAGGTTAGTTAGGGCATTGTACATATTCTTAGATGATTCAATATGAGATATGTAGTGTATCAAGTGGTATTTTATAGAATCCACTATGATACTCACGGAATTGATTCATTGTCTTTGAACTTCTCCATAACTGTCACATTCTGAGGTTCCTTCTCTTTGCCTTCTTAAAATTGTGGTTCCACGATCTTTCCTTTCACGATATCCAACACTTTATTCTTGTAAAGGATGAGATAAATCCTTGTCTTCCATGATCTGAACTTAGGATCCCCTTCGTACTTTCTTTATGACTTCACAGAATAGGTCATGATTTCTTTGACTTGGTCAACCTTTTAATTTGACCAAAAACTCAAACTTGATGTCTTAGTCTGCTGAGAGTACCAAGAGGTGTGCTAGGTTAGGGAACACTAGGATATCTAGAAATTAGGTCAATATATTCACTTAAGGTGCCTCAACAAGAGGGTTAGGGTTTTGTTGCTGCAACAAAAACTTTGACTGCAACTGCAGATGGAACTAAGAAAATCCTCCTAATTTATCTTCTAGTGGTTAGACTATCTAAAGATAGTGCGGGCCCACAACATTTTAGAAAATAACAGGTGTGCTCATTTAACCATAGACAATATAGCAATATTGTCACCCAACCATAGGTTGAAGCCACTCCCGAGCACCTTAACCTTGATAAAGAATAATTTCGGAAGAAAACCCTAGGCCTAATAGACAATCAAGGTAGTGTATCACTCTCCAGAGTTAGAATACCAAGCCTAAATTCCAAACCATAACCAAGAGAGAGTCCAAGACTGAAACCGAAAATACAAGTTCTAGTAGTTACAATTGCAACTACTCTCCAGACTTGTGCACAAATAAATTTTTGCAGTTACGAGCTGTGTGTGTCCAAATGAGCTCTAGAATGTTGTATTTATACTACTCCTCCTTAGTTGTCTCGGGTAACTTCTCATTATGGAGGCTAAAATCTCAATATTAAATATTTCCTTTAGCTGACTTGTTTTCTAGGGTTATGTCCAATGATTTAGGGTTTCTTCTTGCTTCCCAGAATATTCTATTCTTGTCAAGGTTACACGTGTAGGTTAATACCTCCTACAACTACCATAATATCAACACTTAGGTCATATTGTAGGAGGAGGAAAATTGAAAATTCATCCTTCCAATATTGATGTAATTGTAAATTGGCCTGAGCCCAAAAGTGGAACTGAAATACAAAGCATCTTAGGTGTAGTCCAGTACTGGAGGAGAGTCATTTCAAACTTTTCTTTTATATCAACTCCTTTTCATGCCTTAACTAGTGTGACGAAAAATTTTCAGTGGGGAGGAAAGCAAGAAAAAAATTTCGGCACTTTTAAGGAAAATATCAGTAGCATACTAGTATTAACACTGTCGAATCTTCAACGACATTTAAAGATCAAGATACATGGCAATGGGTATGACATGGCAATGGGTATGCCATGGGTGCAGTATTGATGCAATATCATAATCCTATTTGTTACCACTATGAAACTTTTAACCAAGTTGTTGTTAACTATCCTATGTATGATAAAGAGTTGTATGCATTAGTTCAAAGCATAAAGAAATAGAAGAACTACTTGTTAGGGAAGGAAACAATAATACATATAGATCAACAACCCTTACATTATCTCCAAGAACAAACCAAGATGCAACAATGTCGACATTACATATGGATGGGTTTTCTTCAACAATTTCATTTGGTAATCAAATAAAAAAGGGTACAAGTAACAAGGTAGCTGATATGGTTTCTAGACCTCCTTTTATTGATTCTATTGTTTTCAAGAATGCTTCTTTCTATCATGATAGATGTGTGGAACAATATGTAGTTGATGAGGATTTTAAATAAGAATTTGAGAAGCTAACCCATCGTGCACAAGTAGAGAACTATTGTGTGCAGGGAAAACTAATATACCATCTTGGAAAGCTATGTATTCCTACAAGTGAATGAGTCCATGTAATAGGAGAAGCTCACACTTCTCTTGTGTCTGGGAATTTTTGGGTAGGAAAAACTATGGCTCATATACAAAGGTTTTGTTACTAGCCTCAAGTGAAAGCAGTTGTAACTAAATATGTAAAGGGGTGTGTGATGTGTTCTACTTGTAAGCTCACTAATAGAAAATTCGAGCTACACTCACCACTTCCTGTCCCATCCCATCCATGTGAAAGTATCTCCATGGATTTTGTAGGGGGTTTACCAATGTCAAAAATGGGTCGTGCCTATTTGAATGATGTAGTGGATAGGTTTAGCAAGATGTGTATCTTAATGCCATGTAAAATGTAGATCACTGTTGATCATACTGCTAATCTCTTCATTTAGTATGTTTGGGTTCACTTTGGGTTACCCACATCCATTATCTTGGATCGAGATAATCAATTCCTTGGGGATTTTTGGAAAATCTTGTGGAGAATGATGGACACCAAGTTGAAGAGGAGCATTGCTTTCCATCCACAAACCAACAGACAAACAAAGGTTGTTAACCGAACAATGGTACTTTCTCTTCAAGGCTACTGTAGCATCCCAAGTTATGGGATGAAAAAATACCCTATGTACAACATGCTTACAATCAAGCCTTACATTCCTCCAGTCAATCTTCTCCTTTTGAGACATGTTTTGGGTATTTTCTTGAGGTCCCTTTGGACTTGGTGTATGGGAGAGATGTCGATTCAAATGAAGAAATAAATGAAGACAGGTTCTGTAAGTTCATTCAGAGGATCCATAAGGTACACAAAGAAGTGAGGGAACAATTGGAGAAAATTCCATCACAGTATAAGGCTTGGCATGGCAAACACAGGGTTGATCATCAGTTTTAGGTTAGAGACTAGGTATGTCTTCACATCAATAAGGAGAGATTGAAGGGTGAAGGTAAGAAACTCAAGCCCATCTATTATGGACCCTTCACTATATTGGAGAAAAGTGGTACCAATTCTTTTCATCTAGATCTTCCGCCTTATATTCCTATCTACTCAGTTGTAAATGTGGAAAACTTGAAACTTTTTGAGCCTGCCATGATCATGAATCAAGGTGAGGAAGTTTGAATAACTTTAGTTGATGAGTTTCCTCTCGAGTACTTGGATGAGTTGAAGGAAGATATCATCTTGGACAGAAGGATGAGGACTTCTTGCAGGATTGATGTTGATTATTTTAAAGTGGGCTTAAAGGGAACACATCTAATCAAGGCAAAGTGGATTGAGAAGGAAAAGGTGGGGGAACACTTCCCTGACTTATCAGTTGATTGATGAAAGATTTTGGTGGTCCAAAAATCTCTTAGTGGGAAGACATGATCCAAAAAGGATCCAGAAGAGACTAAGTATAACTCATAATTCACATAAGCAACTAAGGAAGCTCAGAATGGCCTCAGTAGACAAAGAAAGGGAAAAAAATTCAAATTTCTCAAAACTTGGGGAAATAGGCATCATCACAAAGAATGTGTTGCAAGGTTTCCAACGACATAAATGGTTCATCAAACAAAGTTACAAATCAAAATTTATTCATGGTAAAAGTTTTGGTCAACCTATCTGAGTCAACCGAGATGCGTCAAAATCCATACTATTTATGTCAGCATCAATACAGATGACGTTAACTTCCATACATTGTATGTGGAACACACAGATGGTGAAACGTATCATGTTGACATCAACATGACATCAACATGGTGATGTGGCAGCATTAGAGGATGCCACATATCACTCATTATCGACATTTTCAGGTCGGCAAGTGCAACAATGAGGAAGTGCCACATGTCAGTCTATATAGCCAAGTGGAAGGTCATACGAGACGAGGAAGACAGGTGGTATCCATACCATATGTGGCAAGCTCACGTGATAGGATGACTATACAAGTGGATGATGTGGGTCAATAGGTGGCTACCACGTGGCCCAGTCAGAGGTTGCGACATGGCAGTTGAAAAATTACCCATGAGGGTCAGCTACTAGAAATACAAAAATAAAAAAGGGGTTGGTTGGCGCCAACTCCCATATCCAACATTATTACCACAATACCGCCATATTTAGATTGGCTAAACCATACATCACAAACTCTAGCACTGTTTTCCAAATATAGGGGAAGAACCTTCCATGGTTAAAAAAAAACAAGCCATACGGAGGAGGCCTGTGGGTTTGACCATGGGACCTCCCCAAATACTAGCACATTAATACTTCCGCTAATTGTTGGGCCAAACGGTCGGGGTTGATAAATCTATCCCCATTTTAATTTAAGAAGAGGTTCCACCAAGGCACGAAGGGGGAGACCAGGGCATGCAACATACCGTACGAGGGCATGAAAAATGATGCAAAGGACAATCATTATTGTAGGATAAGGGCATGAAAATCGAGACAAATTTTCTTAGGAGCTTATAAGTGCCAAACTCAGAGCGTGGTGTAGAGATAGACATTTTTGGGTAATTTGATGCCACGAATTGAGTGGTGTTGTCTATTTTTTGGTTTGAGAAAAGCTTATGCATATTAACTCCAGAATGAGGTATACTTATGTATTTTTTCAAATTATTTTGTTAAGTTAATAAAAAGCTACCCATTTGAGAGAAATACCCAGAGACATAGTCCACGGGGGACGAACTCCATGATCAAGTTTTTTGGGGTTCATATATGATGCTTATGTCTCTTCATTAATGAGTTATTCCTTGTTTGTGGTACAGTTCAATTTATGCTCAATTTATAAAATTCTTTTGTAAGTCGCATCGATGGAAATATCTCGGATCAATGGGAGAGTGGTGCTACAACTCTAGAAGATGAAAGTGTGGTGACTTAGAGGATGAGTCCATTTCAACTTTGCAAGTCATAGCTAGTGCAACTTTGGACATTGTAACTGTTGTAGCTCTAGACGATGAAAAAGATGCAACTTATAGAATTATAACCAATAAAAATCAAACCCTCGAGGGTTTTAATGAAATTCCCCTAGAAAACGAAGGTCACCGTGACAATTACATAGATGTCACACTAACCAAACTTATGACAAAACATTTTCCAATAAAAAGGAAGCGAGGAGCATACCCAATGACGAAGAAGAAGAAAATGGTGAGAACCAATGCTTCCACCTGAAGAAAAACAAATCCCTTATTATTACACAAGAAACAAGAGGGGAACAAAAAGTTAAAGAAAAAATCGAAGCACAAGACACCATGGGGGATTGATAAGACTCTAAAGGGCCTATACTAGATGTCAAATTTTGGGAAGAAAAACTTATTGGTATAGAAGAAACAACAAGAAAAATCCTATGGGGATGCCTTGTTGAATTTTTTTATGCTTACAATGATGATGAGGAAGTGGAAAATCCTAGAGTCAACCACCCTACTATAGATCCAAATCCATCCAAAGACATAAAATCTAAATGATTAAGCCACCCCTCGATCATGTCTTCCTATTCATCACTTTTAATAAAGGAGTGGCTAATTAAGAAGAAAAAAAGGAGGCTTCAAACCTCTCTCAAATTATTAGGGGATGAACTTAAAGAAGCAAGGTAGTTGGTTGGTTTAGACCTCCATGGATTGAGAGAAAAAACATTTCTATTGAAGTAGAAAAAACCAATTACCTTGTTGTTGATGATGATTGCAGCTATGTGAGACATTCTCCATCTTACAAACCTGAGAGATGTTGATGATTGCAACTACGTGTTCCATTCTCCATATTACAAACCTTAGAGAAAGCCCCTGAGAAGGGTGTGTTCCATATGGATCCTGTCTAAGATAGAGCTGGAACGTAGAGATGGAATCCTCCTTACAAAGAGTTGATAATAACTCCAGATGATTCTCCTGTGTAATGGAACGAGAAAGGAGATCTGTTGAGTTGGACATGCCTATGGCTGAGAACAACATGAACGTGTGAAATACCAAAGTGTTGGGTGCATCGTCATGAGAAAAGAAATGAAGATGATGTATTAGCCTCCTCCGAGCATAAGAGTTTATGAGAAACTCCATATAACTCTCCTGTGTAATGAAGTGGGAAACAAGATCTATTTAGTGGACGTGTCTGTGGACAAGCACAAGTGAACGTGATCCTAGTGGATGAGCACTAGTGAACAAGTAGTTCTTTTGTGTAATGCAATGAGATAGAGATATGGGCATCCCTATGTATGTGCCTCTATCTCATGAGCACTAGGGTTGTATAAGATACCTTGCTATATTAGTCAAGATTCAGACCTTCCTGTAACCCTAATTGTAATGTAAAGGGTATAGGTCGGCCCCACCTTAATGTGATTAATAATTAATGTAAAAGATAATTAATCTAGTTAATATTAATTATATTGTGAGCTAGTGAGGTCGGACCTGTTGTGCCAATAGACACTTCTATTGATAGGTTCAGTCTAGTATAAGTAAAGATAAATTCCCCATTGAGGAATCATATCTTTCATGTCAATTTGGAAATTTTAACAAGTACATCTACTTGGGAAAAGTGCACACCTCTCTTGGGTGCTAGTCTTCTAGGGTTTGTGAGCACCCTTTTGTGTGATAGGTTTTCTTTCTAGTGAAGGTATTTCTATTGAATAATATAGAAAAGTATTGGTTGGGTTTTCTTCCCTTGTTGAGAAGGGTTTTCGAGGATACCTCTTGTATACTTGTGCATGGTGTTTCTTCTTGTGATCTTGATTGTTGCAACATAATTGGTTATGGTTTAGGTAAAATGGTAAAATATAAAGAACTCCCTGATTAACCTTTTATATTGAAAAATCAACCTTATACCAAAGCATAGGTCTTGAAGAACCCATTGCACAAACATTTTTTATTCATCCCCTCTCTCGTGCAAAACCGTAAGGCCATCCTAGGGTTTTTAAAAATTTCGTACGACCTACCTTTCTGAGAGGTTTCAACACTTGGAGCTTGGACATTGGGGCTTAAAATAGGATAGGAGTGTACATCCTCCTTAAATGCACCTCCACCAAGATTCATATTGCAATTCTTAGCATTTTTAATTTTTGACCCTAGGGTTTCTAAGGTTTCTCTAATTTCTGCAGAAATTTTAGAATTAGGGTTTTTGCAACTCTTTGAAGGTGCTCTTCAGCTCACTAGTGTTATTCAATATTTCAAAGGATTATTTTTTGTAGTCATCAATCCAAAAAAAATTAAAAGTGCTAGCCTAGCCTAGCCGTCAGGTTTTCTATCCTACTTGACAAAGGTATGTGAAGAATATAAAAATATGATGAACAAAACTATGATGGCAGATAAGCTTAATGAATCAATCAAATTGAAATTCCTGAATGACAAGACTTCAGAGGACAAATTATTGTGGATGATACAAAAAGTTTACCTGAGACAATTATTGATGACTGGAAGGAAAATGATGACAAAATAATAAAGCCAGTCATCTACACAAGCTCTTATATTGAAGCGTCAACTTCAAAATAACAAGATGACCAAAGGTGACACCATGACTAACTTCTTCATGAAGAACTTATAGGACATAGATTAACCAGGTTCCATTGGAGAAATCATATTAGCACCCTCAGGTATGCACTTGTATATATATTATTTGTATAATTTTCATGAGAGTAATTTTTGGAGGAAGGAACCTTATGTTGAAGTCATAGATCAAGAGGGATGTCAATACATTCAGAGGAACAACACATTGGAAGTGAAGACTCGAGGTTTGATTGTTGTAAATATCATTCCTCTAACCTATATTTCTAAAGTTTACTACATTACACGTAGGTGTTGTAGTTGTGATAACAATCCTTAAAAAAATTTTATTCTAGATATGTACTCATTATTCTCCTTTAGGAGATATTATTATTTTGGTTCCTCTTGTTTTCTTGTTCTAGATAGGTTAATGTCAAAGGAATACATATATCCTTCAAAGGGAGTCACTTGAATCAGAGGGAGTCAAAACTATTTGAGGAAGAGGAATAATAGAACCATCATTAAGGCAACCAATGCAATAATGCATGATCAGAATCCTTCTATGATCATATGAGTAGAAGCATGGATGACACAATATATGTTCAGAACAAGAATCTTCATCAGAATTTGAAAAACATGACTCACGAAGAAGCCTTCACTGAAGTGAAGCATGAGATTGAACACTTCATGATATTTGGGTGTCGAGTGTATTTTCATGTACCCAAAGAGAAGAAGTCTAAGCTAGACCCTTTAGGGAGAAAGGATACATTTATGGGATAACAATGAATCTTCGAAGACATTCCAGATCTACATCCCTAGTTAGAGATAGATTGAGACAAGCAAAGATTTTGTCCTTAAAGAAGAAATAACCTTTCAAAGATTCAATGAATCTCAGATGGAGATTGACAGTGAGATAATACCTTCTCCCCCTTTAGTAGTTTAGAGGGAGACATACATTATTCCAACTAATCTAGTTCCTCCAATTGAGATGTTCAAATATATTCCAGTAGGGCATAAAAGGCCTACCTAGGCTCACTTTAAAGGAGGCAGAGAAACATACAAGCCTCTCAAGGCACATCTCGAGAAAGAAAAAGTGATTTTAGATCTATCCTTCAGTCATGAGACACTTCATTGATTTTGAGCCTCCTTGTCTTGGAGAAACAACATGAGAATAGGTATGGAAAGATGCCATAACAAAATAATACAAATATATCTTAAAGAATGATGTATAAGATATTATGCATGGACCCCAAGGGAAGTATGTGGTGACTTATAAGTGGATCTATAAGATTAAGTATGCAACTGATGGAAGTATAGAGAAATACAAAGTGAGATCTATAGCCAGAGGATTCTCACAAACAGAGGGAGTTGTCTATGATGAGACACTTAATCCAATATGCTCGATATACTTCCATCCGTACTACCATCCATGAGTTGGAAACTATATCATATGGATAGATTCTTCATGAGTTTGGGTTTTCAGCAAGAGTGTTGTTGATCCAAATCCATATTATTACAGTCTTGGTAAGGAGAGCTCGATTGTGATGAATTATTCATAAATCCTTTTTGTTGGATACAAGTAAGATTTGACTTCTAACTTCGAGATGAAGGATCTGAGTACGATGCACTACTTCTTGGGACAAGAAGTATGAAAAAGGATCGATGATATTTTCCTGAGTTAAGGAAAACATACAACAGGAATATTAAAGATTTTCAGTATGACAGAATGAAAAACCACCGTGATGGATTTGAAGAAAATGAATGATGATTCTTCAGACAGGAGTGATACAGATCTGATTGGACCATTGATGTACCTGGATAACACCAGTCTTGATTCGTGATTTGTAATGAATGTACTTAGACAATTCATGAGCTAGCCGAGACAAACTCACTTGATAGCAACAAAGCATATACTCATATATGCCCCCAGTGTGAACTTGAGTTTACAAGATATGTAGACACAGATTGAGAAAAGTGTACAATGGACTAGAAGAGAACCTCTGGTTGTTGTATTACCATAAAATTTGTCATGGTTTCTTGATGCAACATGAAATGAAATCTCTATTTCCTTGAATACCATAGAAGCAGAGTATGTATCATTGAGTGTGAGAAGCAGTATGTACTCACAAGATTTTGACAGATTTACTTGATCATGAGATTGATCCTATGATGATAACCAGAGTTGTATGTAAATCTCTTTTGAGAACCAATTGTTTTATGATATATCGAAACATGTTGAAATAAAAAATCATTATATCATATCTATGATGCAGAGGAAAATAGTACACATGCAGTGCATTCCTGAACATGATCAGATTGCAGACATCTTCATCGAATTAACTTGGTGAAGAATACCTATGTAGTTAAGAGGGAGGTTTGATGACTACAACCAAGAAAAAGTTCAAAGTACATCTGTGTGTGACTTGACATGATGAAGAATGATTCCGTAGCTGAGAGGGAGTGTTGATGATTGCGGCTATGTGAGACGTTCTCCAACTTACAAACCTGAGAGATGTTTATGATTGCAGCTATCTGAGACATTATCCATCTTACAAACCTAAGAGAAATCCACTGAGAGGGGTGTGTGGTTCCTATATGAGATAGAGTTAGAACATAGAGATGGCCTCCTCCTTATAGAGACTTGATAAGAAATTCAGATGATTCTCCTTCATAATGCAATGAGAACGAAGATTTGTTGAGTTGGACGTGCCTATGGATGAGCACAAGGTGAACGTGTGAAATACCAAAGTGTTTGGTGCATCATCATGAGAACATAAATGAAGATGATGTATTATCCTACTCTAAGAAGAAGAGTTGATGAGAAAATCCAGATGAATCTCATGTGTAATGCAGTGGGAAAGAATATATGTTGAGTGGATGAGCAGAGGTGAACATGATCGTAGAGGATGAGCACTAGTGAAGAAGTGGTTCTTCTGTGTAATGCAGTGAGCCAGATATATGAAAATACCAATGGATGTGCCCCCAGTGGATGAGCATTAGTGGGTGTAGTAGATCCCTTACTATATTACTCAAGAGAGAGACTTGTCTGTAACCCTAATTGTAATGTAATGCGTACACATCGACCCCAGATTAATGTGATTAATAATTAATGTAAAAGATAATTAATCTGGTCCATATTAATTATATTGTGAGCTAGTGAGGTCGACCCTTTTTTGCCAATAGACACTTATGTTGATAGGTTCATTATAGTATAAGTAAAGGTAAATTCCCCATTGAGGAATCATCTCTTTCATGTGAGTTTGGAAATTTCAGCAAGTACATCTACTTGGGAAAAGTTCACACCTCTCTTGGGTGCTATCCTTCTAGGGTTTGTTTGTACCCTTTTGTGTGCTAGATTTTCTTAGTGGTGAAGGTCTTTCTCTTGAAGAATATAGGAAAGGATTAGCTAGGTTTTCTTCCCTTATTGAGAAGGGTTTCCCATGATACTTCTTTTTTACTTTTACATGGAATTTCTTCTTGTGATATTGATTGTTGCAACATAATTGGTTATGGTTTTTCTTCCCTTGTTGAGAAGGGTTTCCCACGATACTTCTTGTGTACTTGTCCATGGAATTTCTTCTTGTGATCTTGATTGTTGCAACATAATTGGTTATAGTTTAAGTAAAATGGTAAAATGGAATGAACTTCATGCTTAACCATTCCTATCGAAAAATCAACAGTTGCATCATGAGGAGACAATCCCCCTTTTATCTCATATGTTATTCAATGAGTTTAACCTATAGAAAAAATTCTCATACTAAACTAGGATACGCCCACCCCATTGAAACAATATAAGATATCCACCCTGATGAAAAAAAATAAGATATTGAGCTACTAAAATAGCAGAATATATATACCTAGATAAATCAATATAGGGAACCCTCCCTATTGAACTAGTACAAGAAACTTTGCTTGTTGGTCCAGTAGAAACTGTTAGTGTCAGAAGTCACTCCTGGATTGCTTGCAGGAGCAGAGCCTAACACCCACTAGTTTAATGTCATAATTTGTTATAAAGGGGTGATCAAATGGAAGGAAACTTAGAACAATATCGTCTCAACTCTGAAACTAGGCCAGGCATGCATGGGCAAATGAGGTCCTAGATAAACTTCAAACAACAAGTTGTAATAAAAGGTGAGCAGGGGAAAGATTTGTATAAGAAGAGTGCAAAGGTCTGTCATAAACATCAGGCTTCTAACAGACTGGAGAAGAAAGCGTCCAAATGCAATATCCACTTACATTTAAACATAGGAGACCAGAGAATACAAGAATGTCACAACAAATCCTTTATCATAACAAAATTGCAACAATTCATGCGAATCATTCGATCACAAACTCCCTGGTATGAGATGAAACATAGATGGAAAAGGAAAACTGTTTGTCATAATACAAGAAATATCAAACACAGATGCATAACCCAAAAACCAGAATGGTTGCTAAAACTTTACAGTCGGGAGCTTCGCTGTACCATCGATCCATCAAAAATGGTGAAAATGCCTACATATACTCAAAACAACAACAACAACAAAACCGAGACGTCACATTAAACGCATTGCATCTGCATGGCTTCTGACAATCTGCAGCTGCAATCTTTGAATGATCGTGAAACTTCGGTGGACGCAATTGGACTTTCTGATAGCTCTATGGACGAAGCGACGTGGCTTTAATTCGGAGCCGGACTTTCCCATTATGGCAGAGGTGATGTCTAACCACCACCAACTGCTTCAATAACTGCTTCGTCGGGATTGAGAATGGCCCGAACAACTCGGGGCCTTTGGGTCATGGAGGGCCTCTCGTGCTGCCACTTGGAATAACTGAATGGCTCGAAGAATGGGCATGGAGGCTAATGTGGAAGGTGGGGCACAAAAATGGAGTAATGGGGCCATAATAGTAGAGGTGAAGTGAGAAGAGATGAGGTGTGAAAGAGGCGGCAAGGGATGACACGTAGTGGAAGAAAATAAGTGGAGTGGAAGAGGAGATGAGATATGATGGGCTTGCCTCTAACAAGAGACTGACGTGGAAAAGAGTGGGACACATGGTAGTCGATGAGCGGATGATGAGATGAGAGAAGGACCATGCGGACCAGGAGGGGGGGAGATGGACAGATGGCGGAGGATGAGGAAGGGGCTAGAGGGCATGGGCCTCATCGCATGGCCAGGAAGAGAACATATGACACAGAAGATTGCATGACGAAGAAGGGGGACCATGCTGGCTAAGAACAGAGCAGCTGAAAAGGATGGGAGGGACTGAGCACCATTGATCCAGGCGCATTAATCTTAGTCGTCGAAAAGATGTGTGCCCAATTTCGAACCCCCCCCCCCCTCCGCTTAAAGGTAGAAAGGCAGGAGGGTGGTCCGGAATCACCTCGCATGCCATTGATCTGGGTGCCTCGATCTCAGCCATCAAGGAGATGCGCCCTAGATTCCGGACCCCCCCCCCCCTCCGCTTAAAGGTAGAAAGGCGGGGGGGGGTCTGGAATCACACGCGCTCCATTGATCCGGGCGCACAAAATCCTGCCGTCCAAATTTGCTTGTCATTTACCGCAGGCGCACTTCTGTTCCAAACTTAGGATAAGTGGTTTTTTAACCCACTCTTTTGCATTCTAACACCCTTACAAGAAATATCGCTAACATTTGGCTCCATGGAGGATAGAGTCATCCCTGTGATGCTCTAAGAACTATTTTGCACATTCAGTTCCTTTGTTGTTGGGCTATGGAGTCATTTATTAGTCCGAAAAACAAAAACAGAAACAATATTTACAAAAAAAAACAAAAAGAGCCGACTGTGGCTCACAAAAAACATTTTTTTAAGAAATGCCCATTTACTGGGCTGCTGAAAACTTCTTTGCCTTCCAGATCCTACAACCTTTAAGTGTTGTTTGAAAATACTTCGAGGATCTTGAAAGGATCGAACCAGAGGGCATCAAATTTAATGTGTTTTCCCTTTTCCTGCCTGGGTGCATCCCATTTGAGCACTAGATCTTCTTTCTTTTTGCTCTTCTTGTCAAAAAGCCTTCTTGATCTTCTGCTGATGATTGTAGGCCCTTTTCATGACCTATTCTCTGATCTGCTGCACTTCCACCATCTGATGAATCCTTCTAATCACATGATTAGGTTCTCCTTCAAAGTCCTGGAGGAAATTTTCCACAGGTAAGGCGAGCTGAGTGGGGAAAACGACCTCTATTCCATAAACAAGTTGGAAAGGAGAGATGCCCAGGGATTTCTTGGTCGTCACCCGATCAGCCCAGAGAGCAAATTTGAGCTTTGAGTCCCAAGCCCTTTTATTGTCCTCCAAAATCTTCTTAATGAGCTTGACCAGGCTTTTATTTGAGGACTCTGCCAGTCCGTTTCCTTGAGGATATTAGGGAGTAGAGTGAATCAGTGAAATCTCGAACTATTCACAGAACTTGACCAGAGGCTCAGACCGAAAGGGGGAGGCATTGTCAGTGACAATTTTGCTAGGGAAGCCAAACCTAGCTATGATATCCTCTAGGAAGTTGATAATCACTTTGTGAGAAGTGCTTCTGGTAGGGGCAACTTCTATCCATTTGGTGAAATAGTCAGTTGCAGTCAGAATCCATCTGTGCTGGCCACTTGAGGGAGGATGAATTTCTCTGATAAGTCCAACCCCCACTGCTGAAAAGGTGTTGAAACTACTATAGTCTTTAGTGGCAGAGATTTTAGTTGTTTCTTTCCTGAGAACTTCTGGCATTTGATGCACGCTCTGATTTCTCTGCAAACATCAAGAAATAAGGTGGGCCAGTAATACCCAGCTCAGAGGATCTTGTGAGCCGTGTTCTTCCAAAAATGATGACCTCCATAAAGACCACTATGGAAATTGATCATGACCTTCTAGGCTTGCTGCGGGTCTAGACACCTTAGTAATACTCCCAGAGGGTCTTTCCAATACAAGGCTTGGTCAATGAGGCAATATCTGACCGCTTTGAGCTTTAAATCCCTGGCCTTATTTTTTCCTAATCCATCAGGGGGCTTTAATTCTTGCAGAAAGTATAAGATATCCTTGTACTAGGGACATGATGCTAGTGATAGGGCACCCTGTAAATGCTTGTTGGATGGCTCAACTTGCTCATTGATGAAGTTAATCCCCAAGGCCTTGCAGTTGGATTCAACCAATAGCTTGGTCAAACCCTTCCCCTTTATCAACTTGGTGGGCTTAATCTCCAGATCAAATTCTAGGATCTTGGCGATCCATTTTCCTCTTCTCCCGTCTATGTCATGTTGTATAAGAATGTCCTTTACAGAGGTTGAAGGGACATATGTAGTGATTTTTGAGTGCAAGACATAGACTCTGAAAGATTTAAGAGCCTTTACCAATGCATAGGCCTGCTTCTCCATGATCTCATACCAGAGTTCTGCATCTCTCAATGCCTTGTTGTAGAAGGCAATAGGTTTCACTCACCCTTGCTCATTTTTCTGCAACAAGACTGCCACTACTGTATCACAGGAAGTAGAAGAAAATATCAGAAAATCCTTGGAATAATCGGGACTGATTAACACAGTTGCCTCAGTCAATGCCTTCTTTATTTGGACAAAAGATTCTCTGGGTTCAGAGGTCCATTTTACTTCATTTCCCTTTTTGAGCATGGTCATGATGTGTTTTACCAATTTTGCAAAATTTGAGATGAATCTCCTTAGAAAATTAATCCTCCCCAAAAATGCTTGAACCTATTTTTTGGACCTGGGGAGCGACAGGGTCTGAATTTCTTCCACCCTAGTGGGATCAATTCTCACCCCCTCTGCTGATACTATATGGCCTAACATCTTTCCCTCTTGCATAGCAAACAACAATTTCTAGGGGTTTAAAGATAGGCCATACCTCCGACACTTCAGGAAAACCTTCTTCCAGTGGCAGCAGTGCTCTTTATCAGTCCTGGAGAAGACTGTTATGTCATCTAGGTAAATCACCACAAACTTATCTTTCTCCCTGATAAAGTCTATGTCCATGGCTCGCTGAAATGTGGCTCCTGCATTCATCAGTCCGAAAGGCATATTGGCATACATGAATGTGCCCCAAGGAGTGGTAAAGGTTGTTTTTTCCCTGTCTTTTGGCATGACTGATATTTGATTGTAACCATAAAAGCCATCAATCATAGATATTCTAGATGCACTAGTGACCTTCTGCAATATGTGTTCCATGTTGGGAAGGGGATAATTGTCTTTCCTCAATCTCCTGTTTAGGTTCCTGAAATCAACACAGAGTCTGATTTCCTCACTTTTCTTTCTTACCAGAACCAAATTGGCCACCCAATCGGAATATCTCAAGGGAACGAAGATCTAGGCGTCCAATAGCTTCTTCACCTCTTTCTCCATGACAGGTGGCAATATGGGATTTATCTGCCTCAACTTCTGCTTGAATGGCTTAGCCTCTTCTTTCAGTGGGATCTTGTGCTCAATGACTGATGTGTCATATGTCTTGAGGTCTTCGTAGGTCCATGCAAACACATCAGCAAACTCCCTCAACAACTCAATGTATTCGGCCCTCTATCCCTCGGTCAAAATCCTTGACAACTTGACAAACTTAGGCTCCTCTGGTGTGCCAATGTTGCACTCAGTCATGTCAGCATCGTCACCTGAAACTCTACCCTTTAATGCCACATCATTCCCATCGAACAACCTTTCTAGTGGGATTAGTCCTTTCGGTATGTGATTGCTTGGTAGCTGAATAATCTGGTGGTCAACAATTTTATTCAAAAACCCTCCAGGGTGATGTTTCGGTTCCCCTTTAATGTCAGGATCCTCATCTATGTGCAATGCAGAAAAGTCATCAATGGATTGAAGAAAATTTTTGATCTCCTACTCATCCTCAAATACCCTCCAATGTTTGACGTTGTCTGGTATAGAAGGTCTATATTTTATTTCAACATCAGATCTGACAGTGGGCAATATGGGAACCTCAATCAAACTAGTTGTGACAGCTAAAAAGTCGGCTGAAGCATTTTCCTCCCTTGGAATGAAAGAAATGTTAAAAGCCAAGAAGAAATTATCCACTAGGTCCCATACCTCATTCTTATAATTCCTAAGACAAGGATGCTTAGCCTGATAAACATTTTTTACCTGCTGGATGACCATTTCTGCATCTCCAAACATAGCCATATCCTTAATTCCCATTTCCATTGCAACTCTTAATCCTAGAACCAGAGCTTCATACTCTGCCACGTTGTTGGTGACTTTGTATTCCAGCTTGTATGACAGAGATATGGTCTCTTGACAAGGGGAGATGAATACCACCCCGACACCTGCACTCATACTGGAGGAAGCTCCATCAAAGAACATCTTCCAAACAAAGGTGGTTAGAGGAGGCATCTCTTGATTGAGAATGGGCTGCTTTCTGATCTGCAACGGGGCCTCAAGAGTCTCAGTGACCTGTAACAAACTAGACCCTAAGTCAGTGTCAAGTGCAAAGATGGGGTGATTAGTGGGGTTCGCTTCATCACTGACTATATAGGCTAGTTGGGATTCTTTGTACAATCTCCTATGTTCCCCCCCAAAGACTGGAATGGTGGCATATGTGAGATCCATCTATAATGTCCCTCCAAGTCTCTTAATCCAAGATCTTGACAACAACATGCCAAATTTGGGGGGAACATCATCTACCATGATATCCATGACCATACTCTTCATGGGCAACTGAAACAAGGAAACTACCAGGTCTTTGATGACTCCCAAACATTGAACTTTTCAGGAGTCAAAAGAATAGAGGTCTTGATAGGCTCGGGTGACTTCTAGTCCTAGCTCTTCCATGACGATTTTGGGCATGAGGTTGTGAGAGGCCCCTGAATCCATTAAGCAGTTGTGCAACACTTTATCATGTATGTTCAGGGATGTGTAGAAAGGGGGGGATGAGTCATCTCTATCTTCTACCATGGGTCCTAGGACAACTACTGGCTTTTCATCTTGGAGGTTTATGAAGTCTGTAGAAGGAGATGAGGCTTCAGATTTCAAAAGTTCAGAGAAATGATTTTTAAATTCTTCATGTCTAATTAGCTCAGTGAGGGGCACAGGGATTCTGATCTTTTGAATCTCATGCTCGAAATTAAAAGAAGATGTAATCTTCAGAATTTCTCTTATTTCACGAACATGATGGTGGACAATGGGGGAGAGGGGTTAAGCCTTTTTACCTCGGTGACTGTCTGCTGCTTCATTGTCAGGCTTCTCTGTTCTGGTGGACTGCTTAGGAATATCAGGTGTTGCTGTCCTTTTGTCGGACCTCAGGTTATACCTGCCTCGACCATCACTAGCCTTGTCTCCATTTCTCAATTCATTTAGCTGACCGTTCATCAGAGACTCCTCGTATGCTGATTGAGTCAGATGAGGGAAAGGAGGAGTGACTTCTAAGAAGTGGATTTTAGGCTCAAGATCACCTGTTTCCCCTTCTTCTTCATCGGCCACAAAATTGTTCTGAAAGGGAGCCTGAATTCTTTGGTCGTCCCTGTCTCTTCCTCTCTCTCTATGCATAGTTGGGGGAGCAATATTATTTTGCCTTCTGAAACCCCCTTTATTCTCTGTGCTTTGAGGACCCTTGTTCATTTGCTTCCTTTCCACCTTCAGTCTCTCCATCTCTTCAGATAGAAGCTTCATCGTCTAGGTCAGTTCCTCCACTCGAGGGTGGGACAGTGATGGGCCGGAAGTTGAGGGTTCTGATTTTCCCTTTCTTTTGTCTGTGTCGGCCTTGTTCCTTAGTCTGTCAGCTACTAATATGTTGGATTCCACTTCTATAGCTGCATCTTTCATTTGATCTAAGGAGGTGTCTCTTCTTTCTCTTAATAAAAGACAAAAATCAGGGTAAAATGCACCAACATAGGAAATTTGAGCAGAGGCTTCTGAGGGTTTAATCTCTGCAGGAATCTTGTTATAAATTTTATTAAATCTTTTGGGGAAGTCAGATACAAACTCTCCATCCATTTTCTTTAGAGCCCCAAACTCTGTCATTTAATACATATAATCCTTCTTGTCTCCCCACTGTCTCAGGAAAACACTATCCAGGGCTTCAATTCCAGCAATAGATCCGGGGGCCAACCCTCTAAACCATTTCCTAACCTCGCCATCCAGGCTCTGGACAAAGAATCTCATACAGACATCTTCATTTTCAATGTTTAAGTTGTCTGCATAACTGTAGAAAGCATCCAAGTGCTCTTCTGCAGTTATGTCTCCTTCTCCCGCGAACTTGGGCATGTATTTCAGATAGTCTCCAGTAGGGAGAGGATTCATGGGATGGGGTAGGATTAAAGGAGCATATCTAGCAGCGACTATGGAATCCATCCTATTTGGAGGGGGATTAGCACCAGCCATAGGGATATTAGGTGGAGGAGAACTAGGACGAGAAGGAGTGTGAACGAGAGATGTCGGAAAGGAGGTTCTCGAAGGAGACGACAGGGAAAACAGAGAGAAGGCTAAGGGACCTGAATGTGCAGATGCTTCTCTCTATGCAACAGTATCAATAAAAGGAGGGGTAGTGAAACCTTCCAAGGCCTGAGGTCTTAACTGAGGCACAACTTCCAGAGAGGGGGGAGTGACAAGGCTCTCTCCCTCTGATACTAGACCAGGAGGAGGAAACTCAGCAAGAACACTCCTGAAATTCAGAAAATGGGAAACCTCAGAGGAAAGATGACTAGGAGGCTGAGAATAAGAAAATGGAGTTTTTACGGAAGGAGGTGGGGAAATACCTGATTCGGAGGCAAAGCTTTCTCCTTGAGGGGTCTTTCCTTTTCTAAGAATCACCTCCGAATTTTCTTCAGTCATAGCCAGAGGCAGTTGTGGATGGGACCGTGTGTGTCTGCCGTTGGAAGCCACAACTGATCCAACAAGTTCGCCGCAGTGGTGTCATCACAATGGAGTCGCCAGGTGCATAGTAGAAATCTCAATAGTTGTGATATCTGATGCACCTTCAAAATCAGGTTATCATTTTCGTTGAATCCCGGGGAAAATATTCAACTTCGTCCCCGGCAGCGGCACCAGAAATGCTAGCGTCAGAAGTCACTCCTGGATTGCTTCCAGGAGCAGAGCCTGACACCCATCAGTTTAATTTCATGATTTGTTATAAAGGGGTGATAAAATGGAAGGAAACTCAGAACAATATCGTCTCAACTCTAAAACTAGGCCAGGCATGCATGGGAAAATGAGGTCTTAGATAAACTTCAAACAACGAGTTGTAATAAAAGGTGAGCAGGGGGAAGATTTTTATAAGAAGAGTGCAAAGGTCTGTCATAAACATCAGGCTTCTAACAAACTAGAGAAGAAAGCGTCCAAACGCAAGATCCACTTACATTCAAACATAGGAGACCAGAGAATACAGGAATGTCACAACAAATCCTTTATCATAACAAAACTACAACAATTCGTGCGAATCATTCGATCACGAACTCCCTGGTATGAGATGAAACATAGATGGAAAAGGAAAATTGTTTGTCATAAAACAAGAAATCTTAAACATAGATGCATAACTCAAAAACCAGAATGGTTGCTAAAACTTTACAGTTGGGAGCTTCGCTCTACCATCGATGCATAATAAATGGTGAAAATGCCTACATATACTCAAAACAACAACAACAACAAAATCAAGACGTCGCATTAAACACATTGTGTCTGCATGGCTTTTGACAATCTGCAGCTGCAATCTTTGAATGATCGTGCAACTTCAGTGGACGCAATTGGACTTTCTGACAGCTCTGCGGACGAAGCGATGTGGCTTTAATTCGGAGCCGAACTTTCCCATTATGGAGGAGGCGATGTCTAACCACCACCAACTGCTTCAATAACTGCTTTTTCGTGATTGAGAACGACCTGGCCAACTCGGCACCTTTGGGACGTGGAGGTCCTCCTGCGCTGCCACCTAGAATAACTGAATGGCTCGAAGAATGGGCATGGAGGCAAACATGAAAAGTGGGGCACAAAAACAGAGTAATGGGGCCACAATAGCAGAGGTGAAGTGAGAAGCGATGAGGTGTGAAAGAGGCGACAGGGGATGACACGTAGCGGAAGACAATAAGCGGAGTGGAAGAGGAGACGAGATATGATGGGTTTACCTCTAATGAGATACTGACGTGGACAAGAGCAGGACACATGGCAGTCGATGAGCGGATGATGAGCTGAGAGCAGGACCATGCGAACTAGGAGGGGGGGAGATGGACAGATGGCGGAGGATGAGGAAGGGGCTAGAGGGAACGGGCCTCATCGCACGGCCAGGAAGAGAAAAAATGGCACAGAATATTGCATGATAGGGAAGGGGGGCCATGCTGGCTAAGAACAGAGCAGCTGAAAAGG